>VWZZ01006928.1:354838-367676 GCA_013399095.1 Psophia crepitans
GGCAGAGCCGCAGCTCGCGGTGCTGCCGCTGGACTTTGAACGAGCCGGGGGCTGGTGGAACAGGTTTCCTCTCTGCGCGCCGCCGGGGCATTGCGTCAATCCTGGGAGGAGGATCCTCGAGGTAAATGAACTTTTTAAACGGGAAAAGAAGAAGGGAGAGAAGGAAGAAGAAGGGGGGCAGCGCCTGCCTGAGCGCTTCCTCTAAGCGCTGGTTAGGGAAACGGGCTTCGGCCGCTGCCCGGCGCCACGGCCGGAGGATGCGCTTNGCTGCCCGCGCAGGGAGCGCTGGAAGGGGTGGCTGGAGCTCGCCCGCCCGCCCGCCTCCCCAGGCAGGGACGGCGTGGAGCCTGGGAGTGGCTGGGCGGAGGTGCCCTCGCATCTGGGGCTGCTAGAGGCCAAGCCAGGCTGCCGTAGCGGGGAGCCTGGGCGGAGGGTCTAATGCAGCAGGCAGCGAGCAGGTCTGGCCGCGCTCCTGCTGCATAGGTAACGGGCGGGGCTGGAAGTTGAGTGAGGTGTTACGAGAAAAGGGGGCTTGGGGCTGGGAGAGCAGGTAGGGGCGAGCGAGCGGGTGGATGCTGGACCGGCGGAGGCTGGAGGCGAGGCGATGCGGTCCCGCCGTCGGGATGGCTGCACCCGTGTTGTCCCTGGCCAGCCCCGTCTGGTGCGGCGGGAGCTCCCCCGGAGCGCCACCGCCCTTCAGCCCTCCCGGCCTTGACGCTGCTGCCTGCCCTGGCACGGCGGGGTGGGCTCTCGGTGCCAGTCCGGTAGCCTTGACCCCTGCTCGGGGGAGCGACGGGGTGGAGGGAATCGGGCCGCGGCCACTTTCGCGACCGAGGAGAGGGTCTGGTCCTGGCGGGGCTGGATGTTTCCCCGTGGTGTGCGAGCGGCAGCCGCGCCGGCCTGGGGCTGTGCGGAGAAGAGTTTCCAAAGACAACTGATGCCGTAGCACTTAGCTTCTCATTTAGCAAATTAGCGTGCGCATCCGGGTAATATGTGTATCTGAAGGTCTTACGTGGTTGCGTGTAGATATACACGGTGTGGGGTTTTTAGGTATGCAGTTACAAAAATTTCTGTTTACTTGATAGGATGTATTTGTGTAATGGTTAACTGTTTTTGCCTACTTTATCTTAAAGCATTTGCATTCATTCCCTTCTGATGTGTTCAGAAGTGAAAGTCTGTGGTTATTACTGTCCTTAATACAAGATAATACAATTATCTTGAAAGTAAAAGATTCTGTATCTTTATTATTTATAAATATGTGAAGATAATAAATGTAATGGGGATATAATTCTTAATCTCCTTCAAGTTTTTATTGGGTTATTATGGCATGTGGTGAAAAAAAGCTTGTTTATTATTGTGGATTTGGGGAGGGGATCCAAATAGCACTTGAACCTATCTGAGAACTAACTAATTTTATGTATGTTACTGGGAAGCTGTAACAATAACATGCAAGTGGTGGACACAAAGAATAGCATGGATTCCTGGAAATTATATTGTGCTGTTTAAAACACTTTAAAAAGTATCACCTCCTAGGGAAAACTGTAATTTGTAATTAAGTTTTATTTAGAATAAAGTTATGGAATAGGGAAGAGATTTTGTGATGCAAGGAAGCTTCCCTGTGATAAATATTTAGCTTTGGTATAAAGTTCACCAGCGTAAGGAAAGCGAGTCAGAAGAACACGTTTGAATAATAATTCAGTGCTCTAATAAGCCTGGAAGTTCTGTTCCTGACTTCTTCTGAAGAAATGGTAGATACTTGCAAATGAAAATACTTTAGTTGTAGTTTGTATAGGTGAATCAGCGTATCTGTAGTCTTAGAGAATTGCATTTAGTGCTTGGGGTTTGATTTTGTACTTTCTCTTAATTTTTTTACTATCTGGGGGAGAAAAATCAGAAAGTATAAAACTTACAAGAAAACACAGCATGTTGTTAGATTACAGCAGTAATGGTGATACTAGCCTTTCCCTGATAACCTTCTTTGATTGCAAACAAGATCCTTCCCAGTCCACAGATAAAAACAAGTTTATTTCTTACAAGCAAAATATAATGGTTTCAAGTGATGGTTGACGGCTTCAGTGAAAAAGGAGTTATCATAACCAAACCTGGATGTATAGGGGTGACTCAAGAGTTAAAAGAACAGCAGCACCACTGAATCCATTTAACTGGCAAAGTGGTTTTAATTGGGTTGGTTGCTAGGGAATGGCTCCAGCAGCATGTATTTCAATGAATTTAAACACTGGACAAATGGCACACCTAAGTCTGCTTAAATAATACACCTGGTATTGGCTCCGGCCCTATTTAGAGCAAGTGTGCATTGCTGCTTGCTAACCAGTTTTCCCTTGCTGTGCAGTTCTACTGTGTGACTTACATGCTGTTACCCTGTTCTGTGGTGGCTGCTGGCTGAGTTGAGCTTGCCATTCCAATGCTGTATTTAGTGTTTTGCAGTATACTTACTATTTTTAAAAAATCAGTTAATGTAAACATAGTTAGAAACAGCTTTCTAGAAGTAGGCTTGAAGCAGGATTGCCTATGTATTTGATACAAAAATTAGTTTGTTATATGTGTACCTTTTCTGTTTCGGGAAGAGTCATATACTCCTTGATTGTATTGGAATAACTTATTTGACTTCAGTGAAGTTGCACTGGGCTTATGCACAGGAGAGTTGTGCTAGGACTTGCATTAGCAAGGTTGGGAGCACCAGTCTGTGCCAGGCACTGTCACTAGTTTTGCACGCAGTGCTTGTTACATCTGTGCCAAGCAATGCCAATCAATAGCATGTTAAAAATACCGTCTGGGGGGAGAACTGGCACCGGTCATCCCTGTGCATCCTGCCTGTGCTGCAGTAGAACTGACGTTAATTACTGAGGGCAGTATTAAAAAGAAGCCTTTCCTTGGTGTAAATGCTACTTGGGAACAGAACTTGGCTCCATTCTTTTATAAATAGAATAAATGTACTGAAGTCTGGCTTTCTGTCTTCAACATTTATAATGTGACTTAGTGTAATGTTCTGTGTTGTCACACAGGAGAATTCAGTTTGGCTCTATTCTCATTCCCCTACTAGCAGAAGTTAAGAACAAAAAGAGGCAGCTGTATCTAATTCAGGCTATGATGGGAGTCAGGGACTTGTTAAACTTGACCGTAAACCATAGAAAATAAGAGGATCAGACTTTCTCTAAAGCAGCCCGCTAGGAGGTTTCATAGGCTTAATAAAGCTCAACTAGATGCCCCAGTTGAAGAACGTTTCATAAATTTCTGATAGCACTTTCCCAAATAGAAGCCAGGAGTGACTAGACTTGTGAAGTTCGTATGTGTAATCTGGGAGAAAATAAGAGACATACCTAATTCTCATGAGAGCCACTACAGATTAAGAATCTTTAATATTGGAGGATGGCCTTCAGAGACACATAAAGCAGTGGACCATCTGTACCACTCAGATCAAAATGCATCGTTGGAGAGGGTGCTATATTAAAAGTGAAGGCAGATTGGGGCACCGCTGTGGAACTCTTCTGGCTTTATCTATGAGCTGCAGTTTAAACTTGTTGACAGAAATGAGGAAGGGAGTGTTAATAGAGACTTTCTGTCATATTTCTTCCCTGAAGTTCACCGAAGACTAGAGGTTAAAAAAAATCAATCTATATTTGACCACTGGCAATCTGTGCAAGAGACTCTTCTGTTGCTATTCTGAGAACTACTTAAAGCTGGCTTTTAGATTTCACTGCATATATGCTGTTAGTTGTGGCATGTCTGTCTCTTATGAATACATACTTTAAGAAATAGGTTATTTTCTAAAATTGCTTTAATTTTCTTACCTAGTTATTGGTATGAGTTTTGCACATAATTACATACTCTGAGTTGGTTCCCAGCAGTACTTGCCCTGATGATAATAATAGGAACATAACACATCAGAATAGTTGAAAAATCTTCATTGAGGAGGGGGTTGAGAAAGAGATAACAGGTTTGGTAGGAGATGCCTGTTGTACTTGATATGAAATTCTCTCCTCCACCTGCAGTATCCTCTCAGAGATAACTAGTTCTTTTAACCATAAATATTCAAGTGCGGATAAAGTAGCTGTGGGATAGCAGTTTATGTACATCCCCAAACACGTTAAGTATTTTATAGATAGATAAGCAGCTCTCTGAGTTGGGGATAACTTCTATTTTTAGATACAGTGGAGTGAGTGAGGGGCAATAAACTATGAGGAAAAGACAGGCTGAGGGGAGAGAGACGATGAGGTCATAAGGTTACTTCCATGCATTTGTTTAAAAGAAGTGAGAAAAATGCAAGGAAGACTGTTACATGCACAATATCGACAGTGAGGGTAGTTATGAGCAGATATAACAAGAATGAACAGCCTTCTAAATGCTGCAAGAAAAGTCAGCAAATGCTATTAATCTGAGAAGTTGTTGGCTAGTATAGAGCAGAAAAAAACCACATTAACTTTTAGACCTTCAGAAAAATGTTTGTGTATAATGAAAACATGTATGCTGTCAGTTTATTTATTTATTTTTTAAACAGAAGTACATATGAGTCATTTCTGAAGAGCATGAGCCATTTCTCTACCCCTCCCCCAAAAAGCTGGTGTCCAGGAATCTATGCCTGCTAAACTAACTTTTTTTTCCTCCCCTTTTGAAACAGATCCAGGTTTGCCTCTCAAGCTGCTTTTGACTACTCTGGATAGTAGCAACACATTGAATCTGACATGATTCTTCCCAGTTGCACTGCTACAGATGGAATTCTGACTACGAGGAATGAAAATTGATAGGACTTGTCAGCGTTCCTTCTGCTATAGCCCGGCAACTCTCTGAGCAACAGCAAAGGTACTAAAGCTGTATCTGTAAAGTGAGGAAGTTGGACTTTTCTCTTTCCCTACCCATTGGAACAAGTGTGAAGATACAAATATTCAAAATCAATTTCTAGTTTCTGTGAAAAAGGTTAATTTCACCTGCCTGTGAAACTCACTGGGGAGACTATTAAGAAAGAAGGATTTTTCATTTCCTCTAAACCCTATTAGTGTACATTTTTGGAAAGCAGCCTTAATAAATATTGCATCATACTATACCTATGTATCTGTTGACTTATATGAAAATTCAATATGCATTTCTTAAATAAGCATAGAAGCCGAATAGAAATTTTCAGGCCAGTAGTTTTGCTATTGCATGAGAACTTTCTTCATCAAAGTTTATCTCAAAGAACAGACGCTAACAGAGATGAAGTAATAATGTGGCTATGAAATAATCTGCTGGAGGAAAAACTGTTTTCCCAAGTGGCTTTAAGGACAGAATAGCCAATGTATTTCCTTGGCTAAAACACACTGTACTAGGTTCTTTCTACTCAGACATTTCTGGTCTTTACAAAAAGCAGATAGTTTCCCTTGTGTCATTTTTAATTGATTTTTCACTGCATTACAAGAGATCATTGGCACCAGTCCAGGAAAAGGAAGGCAGCAAGTAGGGAATTCATCAAAAACTGACACATTGATCACTGAATCTGATGAAATAATTAGTACTTGATATTTTCGATATAGTTTCATACTGTTGTTTTGACTTCAGAAAGCAAGAGAAAAATCTCTCTATATCAGAAGATATAGCTTCTATATCAAAAGATATAGCAAAACTATGATTTCAAAAATACTTTGTCACACTTACTTGTTTTTTGGAATTCCTCCTTGTAGGAATTGCTAAGAATGTTTTATTGGCTCATTAACAGGAGTAGTACCAGTTAAACGTGCTCTGTTTTGCAAACATTTGTGATGGAAAGAAATCATAGGCAGTGCAAATCATTTTGATGCATCCATTCCCAAACGTTTGCAGTAATGGGCCTCCAAATGTGTTCATTAATAATAATGATACTTTTTTAAAAAATAATCTTGCAAACCAACAGAAATGCTGAAGGGATATCACACTAACATCAAAGCTGCAGTAGACTTCAAACAGTATCATACCGTAGTTCCAAGATCTGTGCAGCTCTGCTCTCTAATGAAATCTGTAAGATAAATCGGTGTATAGCAAGTCTTCTGTCTGAGGATCCTCTATGAATTTGCAAATGTGTTAACTCAGTAAATTTTACCGCAGTCCTGTTTAAAAATATGGGTAGACGTGGGGTTTTTTCTTCAACTTCTGTATTTTTGATGCAGTAAACAAAAATGTCATCTCAAAACATCCCAGAACCTTGCTTTTTATGTGTGTCAAAACAAAAGCAATGGGTTTGATACCCTGCTAAATCCTTGAACTTGCTGCCAAATTTGAACATAGAGTGAAACTTTATTGCCTACGTTGGTAACAGCTTATGAACTGTGAATTTTTCAAGTTTCTGCTTCTGGCTGGCACTAGAAAAACATTCAGTTGCTTTGTTATTTGGTGGTCTGTTTGTTGTGTGGGTTTTTTTCTTTTTTTTTTTTTTTTTTCTTGGGAGTTGGATTATTTGAAGTATATTGCTTTTTACCTCTTTGGAGAGAACCTTGCTGTTCCTTGGAAGGCCAGGGGGTCAAAGTATAAATAAATGCTTGTTTCCCTCTCCCTTACAGGGGACCTGCAAACAGAAGGAAATAGAAGCCGTTAACCTACGTTGTTCAACGAGAACACTAAATCAGCACAATATGGCACAGCATAGTATTGTCCTTGGATTATTCATGATGACTGTTTTATCACTGTTGGATGGAAGTTCAGCTTTCCTGTTAAATCAGCGTCTGAAGGGAAGATTTCAAAGAGACCGTAGAAACATCCGCCCAAACATCATCCTTGTTCTTACTGATGATCAGGATGTAGAACTTGGTAAGAGCCCAACATAAAGAGAATTTTAGCTAACGAGTATGGCACTACTTTTCCTTGAACCTAGATTCTCGCCTTCAAAATAATTTTTTTCAGTGTGAAAAATTATAGGAAGAACAAGTAACAAAAGTTTAAATGTATCTTTATGTAGAAAATAATTTCTGTCTGCATGCAAAAGTTAGTCTCAACTTACAATGTCAAACTTCCTGTTTCTGTGGAAATATGAGATTCTTTCCTATCTGTCTTCATCTACACACCTAAACTATGCTTCTGGCAATTGCAAGTACAACCTGGGAAACTACATGCTAAAGCAGTAGGTTGAAATTCATAACTGATTATTGCACCATGTAATTACCCAATTTTTTGTGCGTGTGATTGCAGACATTCATTACTTATACAATTTTAATTTTAATTACTTAAATGTTCCCTAACACAGTCATCTTATTCTTGGTATTGTCCATTTAGATGTATACTTAATTACTGACCAAAATCACGTAGTATGAAAAGGTTCTACTGTGTTAATCAACACTACGTTAATTGTTGAAGAAAGGAGATGAAGATTAAACACACGCTTTGCCTAATGATTTGGAATAATGAATTAACTGACAGAGTTTAGGTTTTGTTCTGTTACCTGAACAAGCTTATATTTACCAAATGTTGTCTGTAGTTAGGAGAAGGGATTATCACAAACCAGTTTACATTAATAAATTTGCATTAGAAACATGCTTTTAAGTAAGTATAAAGCCTGGATCATCTGAAAGATGTATGGTCTGGTGGGGTTTCTTTGACAGTTGCTGCTTCAGATTCCTAGTATGGATGGGAAAAATTGGAAAACAGACCTCACGGAAGAAACGGAACACAATAGTGAAGCTAATCAGCTTGTATTACTTATACACTTACTCATCTAGTTGAGAAGTTAATCACAACAACATGGCAGTATTCTTACAGATGCTTCCTTTTTATCAGTGTTACTTCATGTCTGCAGTATCACAGCTGTCACATTCTTCTCCAAGGTGGTGAGGAAGCCTGCTATGGCAGTAACCCCACCAAATACAAATGTAACTCAAATTAGTAGCATCAGAAGATTTGTGGCTGCTGTTGTTGTTGTCACTTTTTTTTTAAATGGTTATTTGGATCACAAGTAGAGCAGTTTCAATAATGTATATCAAAAAGAACCTAAGTACATTATCTCGCAGGCTCAGAAGGTGGTCCTAAAAAATTTATCATCTTCTATTTTATGCTAGCCTGCTTGTTTCTGATGCAATTGTCTTAAGTCCTTTGGGCAGTGTATTTCTCTTCTCTGATAATCTGATGCTTTCCAATTTCAAGCATAATGGGCATGTGTCCACACAAATTAGGATCTAACTAAGGAAAATCCATTTGATGAAGCTGAGATTTGATATTCGCCATTTGCCACTAATGGCTTTGTGAGACCCAATATTTGTTTGAATTAATTTTTATTCTTGTCTGTTGTCTGGTGAGCTGTCCAAGTTAATCAAAATTGCCATTTGTGGGAATTGTGGTTAATGCATTTACGAAAGATGAAAACAAGACGTGAATTACAAAAAAAAAACCCAAACTAAAGAAAACTTGGAAGCTATGAAAGTATAGCAGAGAAAGCTGTGCATAACTAAGATTTCATCTATTTCTAAGAATATTCTGCAACTGATGGATGTTGTAGCTTTCATTGTTCTTTTGTGGCTACTTCTGAGGCAAAAGAAAAGACAACACAATCTCAAGTGCTCTTAACAGCCTTTCCTTTATTTAATTTACGATAGATTTAACAGTGTACCAGTAGCAGGTGGAGTTTACCAGGAAGAAAATGTCGTCCTTTCAGGAAAGAAGTACAACTTTTTTTTTTTTTTTCCTCTTTAATTTGCACTACTGTTAATCGTCAGTTTTACTTGGGAAACCAAACCTCAGCCTTGTATTGAAGAAAGGAAAAGGGGCTGATGAAAAGGATGCAGAATCTCCAGGTCAAAGGAGAATGAGTGTAAATTGTAATGGATACAAATGGGACAAGACAAATGAGAACACCAAGACCTACTGAAACATACACACTCAGTTGCCTGTCTAATCAAAAGGCTTGTACTGACAAGCAGAATATAAAGAAGAGGAATATACTGACGAAGAGAAAGAATTAATTAGAAACAAAGACTTTTTTTCTCCCCATTAGAGCCACTTAAGTCCAAGTTAGTATAATGCTGATGTCCCATGTGTGATGGACTCAGCATCTCCAGTTTAATTAGGTTTGCCTGCCATATTGCTGTGGTTTAACAAACCAGCTTATTCCATTACCTCATAGTTGGAGAAGGATCTGATTATTTGGAAGATAATTCAGCCACATTAGAGAAATCTGAGTGAAAGGTGATTTGTATGTTTCTAAGTCTTCCTCTGAAAAACTACAAAAGTGGCATGGAAGATAATTTTTCTAAGTCGTCATACGTGGAGATTAGGATCTTAGTGCTTCGTTAAAATTAAATATAAGGAAAAAAAAGGGAAATGAAGATGTGAAAAGGGGGTCTAATGAGGTTCAAATAGGATAAAAATAAAAGGTTTTAGGGGACAGTTAATTAACATTCTGGGGTTCAGTTAACTTACCTGTGTATGGATACCACTTCTTAAATTGTGCTTTGCTGTAGGCTAAGTCACTTGGGACTACATACCAGTTCTTCAGCAGCTGGAGTTCCCCAAAACTCATGTAAATTATGACATCTGACAACAAAACACAACTAATGAGAAAGTCAATATTATTTCATAAGCAACTGGTATGTATTCTCCATTAATATTAATTAAACTATCAGTCTTGTCCCTAAAGTAAGCTGTGAAGACATGCTAAGCAAAGTTATGGATACCACACAAATTTCAAATGGAATTTCAGCCTAGGTTTTGCTTCACTTTGTTCGGTGAGCAGCTTGAATGCATCAAACTGATTAAACTTTCATATTTTCACAATAGTCCAATGGATATTTTTTTAAAAATAGCTTAGAAATTTCATGTTTAACTAGTAAATCATTTTTATTTATTATCAGTGGTTTTAGACAGGTAACAGAACATTTTCTGAATTCAATATTGACACTTGAAAGCATGACTTCCCTTGGTACATCCACTAATGAAACCCCAGAAGGTTTTTCAAATCCAAAGGTGATTTGTGAGGTTCCAGTTGCTCATTAACACATAACTAATCTTCTGCCACAGAAAGATCAATTCCTGCTTTTTCTACATACCATTCTATGTTTGTATTGCAGGCAAGCTGAAGAAAATAAGTTTTGGTTGGCTGGTTTAATGCTGTTTAAAATATTTAAAGCTGGCCTATTTAGGATTGTACAGAAGAGTATGTTGGATTTTTACCTTCCACTGATCTGTCACTCTGTATTAGTTCTCAAGCTGGGGAAGCAGATTAGATCATATGTTTTTGTATTAAAGACTGTTGATATATAGGGCCTTGTCATTACAGCAGTTTTATTAAAGGAGGTTACTGTCCCCAAGGGGAGTCTTAACATGTACTGTTATTTATGCACAGATGCCTCTGTCATTTAAAGGGGTTGTTAAGTTGTATTTTAATATTGGGATGACAAAACATTCTTTCGGTCTGCCTATTTATGCTTGGGCTAGCTCATAAGACAGCACAGAGGAAACATCCACAGTGTTCAGGCTCACATAATGTATAATTGGCTGTTGTAATTGGTAACTGTGGTGTTAGTGCCTTTGAGCACTAACATTTATCCCACAGTTATGGAAACAAATAACCTTACTTTCTTCAGAAACCTCCTTTTGATACATGAAGTTTAACAAATTCTAAAGGAGTGCAATAACCTGCCTTGGTTCTTGTCACAAACTGATGTGATGGAAAGGTGCTCTGACCTGACAAATGCACAACCAGGGTTTTAAAAAAAATTTTTTAAATGAATTCCAACATTATCTCAAGAAAACTAATACCATGGTGCAGATAGTTACAGTGGTAAATCTTGAGGTTAGAGAGAGAGAAATTAAAAAAGTATTATGGTCTATGTCAACAGGTTTGAATCAAAGCTTAAGTTAGGACTTCAGTATTTGGCCCATCTTAAAACAAAGGGAGATCTTCACTAGAGGGGATAGAACAATCTCTTTGGAGTTGGGTCTACTATGAGACTGCAATGCCCTTACTTACCTGGGCTTCATCCTGGTCTGTGATGTAACACATGAGCTCTTAGTTGTCTCTTGTGACTGAAACAAGAAAATAATTCTGAGATGGTTTTTTCCTCCCAGGTTCTATGCAAGTGATGAATAAAACAAGGCGGATCATGGAACACGGAGGTGCTCATTTCATCAATGCATTTGTGACAACACCCATGTGCTGCCCATCTCGCTCCTCTATCCTTACGGGGAAGTACGTCCACAACCACAACACTTACACTAACAATGAGAACTGTTCTTCTCCATCCTGGCAGGCTCAGCATGAAATACGTACTTTTGCAGTGTACCTCAACAACACAGGATACAGGACAGGTAAGATCAAAGCTGGCTCCATCTGAAAGCTTTCTGAGACCTGTTAGCACAGAGTCTATTGTATATAATATTTTAATTTGTTGTCATAATGGACTGCAGCAGTGCAGAATGCCAGAGATTCACTTGTGCGTGTAGGTTTAACTTCCTTGTACTTTTACTTGAGCAAATAAATATTTAAAAAAAAAAAAAAAAGGAATTTGTTCAGAAGCTGTGAAGGATAAAATAATGTCCATGCTTGAACGAAAGGCATAGCACATGTAGAATATGCCCTGCAATTACCTGAAGTACATAGAACACACAAGAAAGATGCTATGGAAAGCAATTAGTAATTTGAATTTTTCATAAAACAGATATATTAATCAAACCAAGAATACAAGAGAAGGAAGTGCTCCTTCTGTGCTTTGGGGCAGGGCTGTCAGCTGGATCGGTTTCTGTAGAAAATCCATACCTAGAAGGGTGTTTAGGATAAGTAACGACCGAGGAACAATCAGCAAGATCAAATCTACTCCTGAGCTACAAATGATCCTCTGCGTGCAATGCTCCCTAGGAACGATGTTTCCGTAGAGACGATTTCAGAAAACACATAGCACGTGTTTCACACCTGTTTCCTTCTTGCGTTCTCCAGACAGGAGATTTAGGTCCTTGGCCTGTTACAGGGGTTTTGCTACATTTCTTCCTAATGCTGTTTGTCATGATAAGAAACAGGCATAAACCTGGTTCCGTTTGTGTTATTTATAGTATATATGGTACGATATTGTAGTATAGTTGTTGCGGATAGTATACATTTGTGCTTTGAAGGTATAGTATTTGAGACTTCGAGAAACTAGGATAAATTGTGAATAATAATTGTAACAAGGTCATTATTTTCTTTCTCATCATTCACATGACTTTTACATGTCATTGCTGCAAAGTCTTGGTTGTAAAACAAATAGGTAATTTCCTTGTTTTGTTTTTCTAAAATAAAGACCTGAATTAATCTGGAAAGTAATAAATTAGGGGAAGTGCACAAACCTTATGAATTACTTGCTGTTTCCCTCCATTTATCCTTCCTGACACTAATACCAATGATCATGTGAATACCACACCAAGGTTGATGTTTTGTTCTTCACAGACTATATGTTTGGTGTTTACTGATGTTTCTCTTGTAGTAATTTTTAGTGGCTATATTTTGAGCACCTGCAATTTCTACTAACATAGAATCATAGAGTCATTAAGGTTGGAAGAGACCTCAGCTATTGCAGGTGTCCTGCTATTCATGTGTCTTACATTTTTACATTAACTTAGTGTTTCAGTTTAGACCCAAATCTTACTGAATATATATTACATTTTTAGTTTACCTTTCTTAATTTGCAAATTAAATTTATTGGAACACACGGAAACAGTACTTTTACAAGTACAAAGCAATCGTCAGGTGTAAATGAGATCCTCATTCATGTAGTTAAATGTGGTATGTTATACAAATTTAAATGGAAATTTATTCCATTATTGGAGACTGGTGTTTATTTCTGATCTCCAGTTAAAGGCTGCAGTTACCCACTATGAAGGATGTCAGCAGTAAGAAGGTATTCTTTTACCTTCCCCC
>VWZZ01006928.1:367714-452590 GCA_013399095.1 Psophia crepitans
CAGATTTACCTACTTCAGAAAGCGCAGGAAATTGTACTTTAGAACTGTATTCACTCAGTTTCTCAAGTTTCAAAAGTGACCTGCTAAGGAGGGCATTTTGGAGATTATGAATACAGTTTCTCTGAAATGAGGAGTCCTCCTCGAACATGACTGCAGTGAACAAAGGCAGATCTGGAAAGCACAGGAGTTCATTTTAGGAGGGTTTTTTGTTTGTTTTTCTTTTTTTTTAGGTCTATGGTAGTATTGGTTCGCCTTGCAGACAGACAGTTTAGCTTCTTGATCCTTTTTTTTTTTTTTTTGAAGAACGAGGAGGAGAAAAAGAGGCTGTGAAGAATAAAGTCTTTTGAAGCTTGCTCTTATATTTAAGTTCACAACCTTGAAGTGGGAAAGCTGTTATTTTGGGAGGGAGTTTGTTCTTTTCTTAATTCATAAGCCAGGCCTTCTCCCTATGTTTTTTCTCTTCTGTTTAAACTTGAAGGAAGAAATTGTACTCTCCTACTCCACTTAACGTTCCCTCTGTTTTTCTTTTCTGCTGCTCATTTCACATCTCGTTGCCCTCTTCTCTATTGGTTGTGATCTCCCTGTGTTTTGTTCTGTTGCAAAAGATGGTTTTGCTGGGGGCTGTTCTTTCTGCATCGTAGTATTTTCCCGGTGGTGGTGGCGTTTGTGGTTTGGATCTATACGAACTTGTGCTACTGCTGACACCTTTGGGAAAAGTGCCGGTGGTACGTGGGCAGGAGGGAGCAGTGTGGTGCAGACTTCTCCTGCACGAGTGGCAAGTGAAAAATAGGAGAGGAGGTGGAAAAGGTGCAACTTTTCTGTAATTGTTTCTCAGTTTCAGCCTTGGTTGTCCGTTTTATATTTTTCAAGGCACTTTAAGAAGTTTGACCAACTTTGTTAGGCACTGGATTTCATAGAACAGTGATGAAAGAAAGAGGATAGAGCTCCAGGGAAGTTCTGGAGCTTCTTAAACAGTCAGGATTTTAACAGTCAGGATTTCAACTGTCATGCATAGGGTTCACTGTCACTTTATGTGGAGCACTTAAAAGACCATGACAATGCAAAGGACGAGGTTTTTTTCTACAATGGAACCCACTGAGGCAGTAGGTGATACAGGTGTATGTCTTCCTTTGCTTTAACCTCCCAATCTAAAAAATGGCAGTGTTGTGAATAGTGACTGAGAAGCTGTGTTCTTGTTACATAGCTGCTACACTTACACAAGAAGTTCCCTAACTCCATATATTAAGCAAGCAGTCCAAATTTGAAGAGCTGCTCACATCATTGTGCTATTACCTATTGTGGGAAATTAGACAAGAAAGACAATTTATGTAAACAAATCAAGTCAGTTGATGAATTAATCTTTAGAAAAGTCAGTGTAAGCAACATCTGAATCATCGCTAACTTCAAATAGTGGATGCTAGTACTTCAACTTGGAGAAGGAGATGATTAGAATGGAAAAGAAACAAAGAGATCCTGTGACAAACATTTCTGAATGTCAGGGAATTTCTCTGCCAGAGGTTCCTGTGTAAACATTTACAGAAAAAAAGATTCTGTTTTCTGTGAACATACACATCTCTTTGTGAGACAGCTTTCAAAATGCACAATGCATTGTTGCACGCTTGGGTCCTGCAGCAACAAATACCAAGATGTTTGATTGGAATACAGATTTAAACTTTCCCTTAGACGTTACTTAATGAGAAAAGCTTCTCTCTTCCATTTGCTTAGCTGGCTGGATGATTAGGTCTTAAAATTGGTGACTGATTCCAGAATATTTTGTCAGCCTTATCTGCAGTCAGGAAATGAAAAGACATGTTTATCTTATTAAATTCAACAGAATTAGGGATGGTGGGCCAAATTCAGCCTGGCAGAAGGACACTTTTGCTTCAGTGAATTTTCTGAGAGAGTTCTGTTAATTTATGTTAGGGCTTAATGTGGCTCAGTATGCAGCAAATGCAGTACACATTTTGGCTAACTTACCATCCTTGTTCCCAGTGAGCAGTACCCTGTAGTACCCTATTCAGTAAAACGAACCTATTAACAAAGGAAAAAGCTAATTCTTTTATGGTAACGTGTCAGTATTTCACTCTGATGGTACGTCCGTACTTGAATTGTGCAAAGAATTAATAAATGCCATTTTGTACCAGTCGTGTATTTTGAACCTAGAGAAAAATCATTGTGGGAGGTCCGTCTCTGCCATTATAAAAAATTTCTTGGGAATAAAAGTAATAATCATTCTTAGCGCTTTCACAGGGCTTTACAATAATTAACTAATGAATTCATTAAAATTCAGTGACAGTCTTCCATTTCCTCCCATTAATATTAGACTAAGAAGATACAGTGGCTGACTATATTCGAATAATTATTTTTCCACTTCACTGTGTGAGCATTTGACATTTTAAAGTGATTTTAACATTAAATTGCAAGAAAGAGGAAAAAAGCTATTGGTAAATGTTTATTGAAGGAGGAATGAACCTGAAAAATGTGTGACCAGATTTTAATATCTAGATACATGCCAGGAGGAAAATTCTTAGATTATCAGTTCCTTGCTGTAGAATGTGCTCTCTACAATAGTTGCCAGTTGCTATTTTTTATTGCAGAAATACTTAAAAACTGAAGTTGGCCTCTGTGTGTAATTGCTTGGTAGGGAATGATTGGTGACCTAAAGAGTCAAAGGATAGCCGGAAGTAGAGACAAACAGTGAAGGACTTTCTACAAGGTCACATGCAGGTGAAGAGCACCATTACGAAGATAAGGAAGATTAGGTTCACCCTCCAGTGCCCTAGCCACTACGCCACTCTGCACTTCTCTTTCACATTTCATACGTATAAAGAAAACAGATTATCCAAATCTGAGTAACATCCTCTGTGCAGGACAGATAGCTTTTGCAGCTGGTGAAGAACTGAAGGCCATTTTAAAAAAGAATAACCAAGTGATGTAAGAGTCAGACTTAATTTTTAGAAGTGATTTGCATGATTAAGAACTGAAGTGTTACAGTGTTCACCTCCAAGACATCTAGGTGACTTTTCAAACTGGATATCAGGTTTCTCAATTATCTCAAAGGTAAATTAGTTTCCTTAGATCTTTTGCTCTCTATATAGAAATATTATCTTAGCAAAGTCTGTCAAATTATATCTGTTAGATGGTTTCAGACCATTAGACTTGAAAACGATGTGAAAGGAAGATTCGGTTTAGTGGCTATATCATGATAGCTGTTACTGCAAAAGGAAACCAAGGATCTATGCTGAACAGGACAGAAGCAGCAGCATGATGTATAGCCCGAATCCACTGACTCTGTCCATGTTACTCCTTCCGGCAGTCTTGGTCCATGGTGGTGAATTTTTGAGCTGGAATCTCTGGCAAATATTCTTATGAGTGCTATTTTCAAACAAAAGACAGTTCTAGATTTCCTGTCTTGTGTGACTTTTTTTCCCTCCCAGCTTCAGTTCCATACTGTGAGCTGGTTTCAAGTCAAACGTGTATCTTTTCCCTCTGTTTCTATGAATTGAGTTCTAAGCATCGATACTATCACTCTAAACATATTATAATGTATAACTTAAAATGAGAACACATTAGATAGAGCTGTGGTCTCCTGAGGATTATGCAGGGGTTGTAGAAGTGAAAATTATCTCTATAGCTCCTGTTTTGTCACCTGTCTTCTGCATGTAGCTTTACGTTATTTAATGCACATTTTCACTATCCTGAAGAGAGAGATATATATGCTTGTGTGAATAACTCACTGAGTAAAATCCACAAGATAGCCTGCAATCCAATAAAACTTTCCGAGGAGTCTGAGATGAATGCATCCACAGCTACACAAAAAAGCCAGTGTCTGCGGCTCCCCTTATTTTCAGTCATATTTTGTTTCCTTCTTACCCTTTCTCTCATTTCTTCCCCTAAATCTATCTGGTTTTAACATAAAATTTTGTAGATTGTGAAAAACACCTCATCTTTTTCTTTCTCCCTACTATAACGTACTCATCTGATATGATGCAAATTCCAGTACTTAAAGTGTGATGGCTTTGTCATACTGATTTATCATTTCAAGCAATTTGTTGCTTGATATTTCTTCAGAAATAGGATTATCATTTCATAGCATTCAGAATAGCTAAAAGCTAAACAATATTTGCACATTACAAAACTATTTTTAAAGTCTTTTTTAGTTTAGATCTTTTAGGATGGCAGTACTTATAAAGCAAAAGAACCTATTGACTTATTAAGTTTTTCATCTTCTAGTGCTATTTGTATTCAATATTAGGTGGCTTATCAGTCAAAAATCAGAAGTTGTTCCCTCCTTCACACTACAATTTAAGATCTTTTCGTTTATCCAGCTAGCAATTTAAGTCCTTGTGCTATCTTCATGCATTCTTCCTTCTTTGCTTTTATAGAATACTGATTCTTTTTTTTCTTTTTTTGCAGAAGCCTTTCAAAATCATAACATTTTATTTAGTAATGTAATTTACTGAATACAGTTTTCCTAAGCTGTCTTTCCTATAAGCCCAAAGATGTGAGTGTTCTGTGTGGCCCGCATGGTTGTATATTGGCCGTGTGCAGCAGCAATACACAATTTAGTCAGCACTGGAAAAGCTTAGTGATATGGAGTTCAAAGGCAGAACAATAAGCACTATGACATCTTTTAATCATGATCAGTGATATTTTCAGACTGACCAGTGCCTGCAGTATAAACTTTGCAGATAGATTCTAATTCCAGTTTCTGGACGTTGAATTGCAGTTTCTTTCAATTGGAACACCCTCATGCCTTTTTGTCTGTTTTAGTAGCATGAGTACTGCCCTGAGACCTTTGTGCCATCTTCCGAGTTAGAGGTAATACCACTTCCCATCCTTGTGTATGCGTTAGGCATGGAAGGAATATATATGTTTTTAAGATGGATGCATTTAAGGACTGTAAGAGCTGACTGGTTATTAGGAAAAAAAAAAAAGGGTCAATTTTTTTTTTTGTCAAAAGTAAAAAGTAAACGTACAGGTAATAAACTAGTGGATAACCTAGATTTCTTCTCTTTCACTGAATATCTTGTTGAAAGGAATTCTGTGGTTATATTGAAGCAAAAGTGGACTTCTAACTGGGTTCAATAAGACTTTATTGTTTTTATTTATAAACTAATGTTTTTAGTAGTATTCTTCCAAGTTTATTGCTAGGCTGGAAAAGCACCTTTGTTAAAATACAGTAAATATTTCTTCTTGCACAGTGTATCTCAGTAGCTCCCTGAAACTTGCTAATCAGGTTTTCTTCAAATCCTGTAAACAAAATGGCTCTGAATGAAATTCTTTTGGAGTTGGCCCAAATAGCATAGTGCAGACTGGTATTTTAGTGAAGATTCAGTATTAGGCTAGATAAGCTTTTGCTTAGGCTATTTGTTATATCCACTGTTGGGGAGGTTTTTGGGTTTTATGTGTGGAGGAGGAAATGCTGCATATGATGAGAGGAAGATAAATCTAAAGGTTAAGATTCTTCTGTGCCCATGATACATAAAAGGGGGGAGTGGTACCCACGGTAAATTTTGAATAAAATGTCTCATTGTTGTGGTGGTTTTGACATTGGGAAACATTTTTTTGAAAATCTGAGTGATCAGAGTTGGCCACCAAGCAATATGAGCAGACTGACTAGTGACAGTGAGTCGCCAGCCAGCACTCCTGCGTTCTCATGTGCCGCCCAGTATAAGAAATGATGCTTTTGAGATACACTAAGTCCTTCTGTCCTCGATTGTAATAAAGATTGATGAGATGAGATTGCCATTTCTAGATTTTTTCCGTTTAACTTTCAGAGGGTTTGTGTGAGAGGGATGTTCAGAAAGATGATATATGTCTTAAAATTCTAGTTCTGTTTAGACTTTTGTGAGGTGTGCCATAGACATTAGTGAAAGGGGGCTTTGGCCGCAGTTCCATTGGGAATTTGCTCACCTGAGAAGGACAAGGAAGACCTGGCTCACCATCAGCATTCTTCTGTTTGAATCCTTGTTGACCATTTCAAAATATTTGGTTTGAGCCCTTTTGTTTTATTTGGCTTCATCTGCTCCCCTTCAGCCAATTCCCCTGATTCATTAAATAGATCTTGGCACTGATCCTTGGCCACAACTGAGGAATGTGCATTGCAAATTCAGGAAGAGGAACAAAGGTGTCATAAAGATTACTGTGCGTTGCCTTTGTCCTGCTAGATATCAGACTGGTCCCCTGGCATAACAAGAAAGCCTGTAGGCTATTCTAACTGCAGTGGTTACCAGTCACTTTACAACATGGGTTTTACAACTATTATGTTTCATGAATTGTAAAGATGATTTTTATTCCAGTTACAGAGAAGAGTTGTGCACATAAAGGCTCCTGCGTTTGGTACTACTTGTTTCATGTCTCTCTGATGGTGGATGGAACATGTGATCTTTAAGAAAATTTTGAGCCATCAGCGTGCTTTATAGGTTAGAGGAAGGTGGGGCCATCATGTGCAATAGACTAAAATAAAATGTGTGTGTGTATACTTCTCTCCTTATTCTAACTGGTTAAGTACTTCAAGGAATTCGTTATTTCAGGGCTGTTGCAGACATACAAGAGAAAAGAAATAGCAAAAGTGTACTCGGAGCCCAGTCTTCCTTAGCGTCCTGAAACTGCTGGAACTAAAGGGGTCCGAGAACAAAATGTGGTTTTAAGCCCCTCTTTTCCTCCATAAAAATACCCTAACATTTAGGAAGCCACTGTATATTTTATGCAACCCATTAGATTTACTGCAGTTACTAATGCCCTATCTTCTAATCTTTGCAGTAGTGTCATGTTTCCTGTTGTGTAGTTTCCCAGTGCCAACCGGGACTGTTTTGTTCGGGTGACTTCAGCACTTAGGAGTTACTAATTTTTTTGAAAATCTAGTCAGTTATTGCCTAAAGTGAACTGATGTCTCTTGAAAAATCTTTCTTATGGATCCAAATTTAATACTAAATTACAGGTTTTTATCTCATAACCTCCATACTTCTAGTGTAAATCCATTAATTTCAGTACTTTGTCAGTTTAAGAGTATATTTGGCCATGATATGAATGCAAAACTGACTTGACCTTTGGGCTTACTGCTTGTTAGATGCATACTTAGCCACACTGAGAGTGCTTTCTCATCTGCTTTCCTCTGATTGTCTCTTAGAGGACAAAAAGTACTAAAAGTAATTTTTGCTAGATATACAGCAGAAGTAAGATCTCCCTTCCCCAATCCAAAACTAACGGATTGCTCAAATGTAGCTAATTGTTCAACTTTGAGCTGGGTAAAACTAGTATGGGATACAGAAGTAAATGATTTGAGAGGGGTAGATAAATCTTTATGAGTAACTAAGACTTGCAGCTCAAAATCTAAGTTAATACCTGGAAAGTTGGCTGTTGAAATATGAGAAAAACAGTGCTTTAAATACAGCTTTAAAGTACTTAATGTATAACATTCATGTTTAAGTGTAGAGCGTTAACAGCTTAAAATGCGAGTTTAACTTTACATCATGGTGGTAAGTGCAATTTAATGGGGTGCTAGTAAGTGAATGTAGCTAAGTAGTATGAAGGGGGTGTGAACAGAAGACTCCAGGAGGAGGTGTGCATGGTATAAATACTGAGCTTACTGTCCAGGAGTAACAAAAAGCTGAATTTTACTTTTTCTCAACTTCAGGATTTATTGTGAGAGCATTAATATCTACAAATATATTCCTAAATCCTGGTTTCAGTATATTCAGCCGAAGAAGGACCTCATAAGTCTCCCAGTCAGTCCATCATAGGATCACAGGCCAACTCAGGTTGGAAGGGACCTCAGGAGGTCTCTTTTCCACCACCTGCTCAAAGCCTGCCCCAGGCCATGTTGCTGAGGACTTTATCCAGTCTTGAAAAGCACAAAGAATTGGAATTGCACAGTCTCTCTGAGCAACCTGTTTCACTCTGACTCTTCGTGAAAAAGTTTTTCTTTACATCCAGGCTAAACCTCACTTGTTGCAGTCTATGCTGGTTCTTTCTTGTCCTCCTATCATGCAGCACCACAAAGAGCGTGGCTTTGTCTTCTCAGTAATCCCCTTGCAGCTGAAAAGGTTATCAGGTCCTCCTGAAGCCAGGCTGACATTGCCTCACAGAGTATATTTTTCTAGTGCATGGCTTGACTTGGCTTTACATATAGCAGAGCTTTATCTTTAACTGCTTCCCAGCAGAATGTAACATATCACTGTCAGGAAGTTATTACCAGTACTCCTCTCATGCATTCCTTTCTTGATTGCATCTTCTTTATTTATTTAAAATGAACATAAACGCTACGATCATATTGGTGAACAAGTTTTTAGTGGAATGGATAAGAGATCTTGGCCAGTGTAGGTAACAGAACTGTGTCTAACCAGATGACTAACTGTGGTCAGAATCAGAGCTACCAAATCAAGGAAACTGGATGAAAGACTGAAATCTGAGTCTAAATCTAATTGTCTGACAATTTTACACTGGTGAACCTCTGTTGACTACCACTGCATTCTCATTTCTAGTTTGAGAACTGAAAAAGGTCTGTTACATCCAACTTCCAATCTTGGGCAGTCTGTGTGGAATTAAAGGGAGGACTGATTCCCTGCATCATTTTATTGATGCATCCAGAATTATCTTAGTTTTCAATTTAATGCAAAGTTTTGTGAAGACTCTTTGTTGGATGCATTTTAGTTGTGTTATTTTTAGGTAGGTATTAGGAAAAGAATTAGCGTTTTAAAAAAGGAGAAGAAAAAAATCTCAACAAACTTGCAGAGTTTGGTAGGTGATATAGACAGATGATACAAGTAGCTTTAACGTTTCCAGTGGTGGTAAATGATGTCTTGATGTCTGTTCTTTTGATTGTGCTTTTACACTATGCTAAGTCTGCTTTTTAATCAGTGAACTGTGGCCTTCATATATCTGCGGTTGTGTTGCATTCTGAGCAGACCTTTGTATTAATTGATAGCACAGGGAAAATTCTTTCCTATGCATTTTTTTTTTCCTTACAGGAAGAGTTTAAAAAACAAAACTTCTTGTAAAAATCGCACTCTATACCAAAGAATTTTCCAGGTGTTTATCATCGAAGGGCAAGACTCTGAGAAAAGAACCGTAGAAGGTTATGAACGCCTGCGGAAGTGGTAACCGTGTACAAAGGACTCAGTTCTTGCATATCCTGTTTTATGTAGTCTTAGGAGAAAGTAAGCTGTGTAGTGTTTAAAGCAAAGGAAAGTCACATTCTTAATGCATGTATTAAAAACAGCTGCTTGCATGTTTTATAATGATTATTTCATAGACTGGATATAGGAACATGGCTGAGCATATCAAACAGTAGCCTCTGTGAATGTTTATTAATGAAATCTTGGAGCGGTTTGAAATTGGATGTACTAAAGGCATGTGTACTCTAGTGAGCAGCTGTCTCTGATGGTGAACTAATCTGATGAGGGGAAGAATTGTGTTAGAGAGAATCTTTACAATTCAAAATCAAACTCTTTCACCAGCATCAAGAGAGCTTTATTGTAACCCAATAGTTTGTACTGCAGAGGAGTGACGGTTTAAAAGTTTTGGGATAAAAAGCCTTTAAATGGCTGAGAAGGAGGAGGAAAGAAAAAGATGTTGGAATGGAAGATTGGAAACAGCAGAGAAAATTATTTAAAGCCCTTTGACATCCATGAAAGATTATAAAGACATCCTGAATTTACAATGGGGGGGTATGTAAAAGGTGCTGGAAGGAACTTCCGCCAGACTTTCCTTTAATGCCTCTGCAGAATAACAATGAAGCAATTCTTTAAGAGAATGCCTCTTTCCTGAGTTCTTCAGCTGTCTCAGCCAAAGTTTTTAGGAACGGATTGGTTCCTGTGAGCAGAAATGCCAAATATATCTCTGTTTGGATCTAATAAGTTGAATGGAGGACAAAAGGCTTTGGAATGCCTTGTGGATACCTGCTACTGCAGGCAGTGGTCAGTGTTTCAGTCCCGTGTTCCTCATTACCAGGACAAGAAAAAATGTACATCTGTGTTTTTTAATTACCCGTAAACTCTGAGAGTTGCCTTTTGTTCTTTAAAAATGAGTTGTTGTTCATAAGGCAAAATAATTTGAAAAAGTCTATATACTGTCTAAGCACAGTCGGTGCGTAATGTGATAGTTTCCACCTACAGTGGAGTAGACTTTGCTTGGTTCATTTCTGCTAGTTTACTTTGCTTGCTTAAAGATGATGTTATGAGGTAGTTTAGGATAGTGAAAAAAATTATTTTCTGCAGCATGTCTGCCAGTTACTTAACCCTTTTGCAAGTAGCTTATCTGCAAAGTAGCATAACACCTTACGTGCTTTCGCAAAATATTTTCAAAGCACAGTGTAATTTTAAGGAAATTATTAATTGTGTCCTAATAGATGTTCCATCCTCATCTTCTGTGATGTAGATATTCATTTTGTCAGCACTTTCATCTTTTTGAAGCACTTTGACACATCTCAAACATTGACTTTCTTTTGGCTCACCTTGCACATTAATTGAACACACTGAAATCTGTTCAGAAGGAGGAATCAAAATATGCTTTTTCATTCTACCTAAGCACTTTGAGTTGGATCTTATGGGCATTCAGTGCATAATGTATTTATTCCCTGTAAATTTAATTCCATTCCACTATATTAGTCTGTTGCTAATATCATGTTTCGGGTTTTGGTTTGGTGTTTTTTTGTTGTTGTTGTTGTTTTGGGTTTTTTTGGTGGGTTTTTTTTGTTTGTTTTGTGTTTTTTTTTTTAATGAGAAAACCACTATCAGGCAATGATGTATGTCTCTCATACTGGTTTGTATCAGTGTTCCTCAGTGTGTTTATCTTTTGGACAGATATTCAGCCTACTACGAACAGACATAAATCCATTGACTTCAGTGAGGCTGGCCCTTTTTACACTGGTGGAAAACCTGTTCTACTCTATCCACAGTATTGCTCCTTGCATTTATATAAGTACAAGCAGGTGCACTATCAGACATTTTAGGCTGAAAGCTTAAAAGACTTTTTTAAGAACCTGGGAACTGTGAATTGTGTGCTCAAATCCCCTAGATTATGAGATGAGGTTTAACCTTAGATATTCTGTTGTCCTTATAGGAGCGCAGACGTTCACTGATAGACGGCCAGTGTGAGATGCTGCAGACACTGTGTACCTCTGGATTAAAAATATTTGTAATGACAAGTGGAACAAGTGTAAAGATCTTTGTGCTAGTCACTGTAGTAATGCTGACTTGTGGTGTCAGACCGTTCAAAAATTGAGATCTGATTTCTGATCCTGAAAAGTCAGATGCTGCATCGTGGTGCATTCTACAGCTCCAAGAGCAGATTTTTGGCTTTAGGCTGTAAAAAAACCCACCCTAGCTAGACAAATGGAGTCTTCCAGTACAATTTATCCTGTAATTGCATAGTGATAATATAACATATAAACTAATACTGAAAAATATATTTGTTTATTTTTTTACTAGAATAGTGTGAAAGCATTATTGGGTACACCATGTACTTTAGAGTATTTGTATTCTCATAGAACTCTAATGATTTTCACTTAACCATTTTCTGGAAAAAAATTTGCGTCTGTACGTTTGTGGCTTACAGAGCAAGGCAAGCATATACATCCTCCTGAGAGGATGCCTCAAATACCTGCCCTGTGTTCTGTAGGAATCCTTGTACTCATTCTGCACTTGTGCTGCCAAACAGGCTGCTGCTTCATTTCTTCTTGCAGCAAATTTAAAATCTCATCCTATTAATTGTTCTAATATGTCATAATTTATCCCAAGCCAACCTCCTCTTAGTGACTTCACTGCTTCTGCCAGTTCCTTAGGTGGAGATGGCTTAAGTGGGTGTAACGAAAATGAAAACTGTAGCTAAATTTGGTGATTCAGAGTAGGATGAGATAATGTGGCAACTGGCACTATTTTAAGCATTCTCGGTTGTGTTTGGCTCTGAAAGTATCAGGCACTAAGGAAAATATAATGGTAATTGTGGTCCAGTTTCTGTCACACGTAGTCAGGTTGTAAATCAAAAGATTCGCATTATGGAGCTCTGAAATAAGCACAGGCAAACTTACAACTCAGAACTTTCATCTTAAATGTATCAGAATGAACTAAACAAAGCTCTCAGAAGAGACAGAAAAGAAAGAATACGGTTAAATATGTGGTGTTGAAGTGTTTCTGTATGCCTTCTTACTATGCTTCTGCTTTCTCTACCCCTAGCTTTCTTTGGAAAGTACCTTAATGAATACAATGGCTCCTACGTGCCTCCTGGTTGGAAAGAATGGGTTGGATTACTTAAAAACTCCCGATTTTACAACTACACACTCTGTAGAAATGGAGTGAAGGAGAAGCATGGGTATGACTACTCCAGGGTAGGTTTTGTTGGTTTATTTCTATTTTTTTAATATTTGGAGGTGACCATGAGAAAGCTGCGCTTTATGGTTTCAGTCTAACTAAAGAATTCTTTTTGTACTTGAAGGCTGCCATGTGTAACATTAGCTACAACCCAATAGGCATCATATTTGAACTTTTCGTTATCTTCCATTCTGGGAGGGTTCTGTTACTGAAAACATTGTTAGCAGCAGTGGAAACAAAGCAAACTTCCTGAGACTGTATTAAGTATTGTGAGCTGAAGATGTGAAAATGGATTTAAATGCTGCATGATAACTATTTCTGTGCTTTGTACTTTAATTATTGTGTGCTGAGTCTGATTGTCATCTATTCCCCGGGTACAGAACTGACTCCAGTGGAGTTGCACAAGCATAAATGAGATAAGAATCCAGTTCCCTCCAGCTAGACTCATCTTTTTATGTTAAAGAACTTGTTTCACAGCTATAATATGATGGAGAATTCATAATATCTTAGTATTATCTTATTATCTTATGATAATTCTGAATGAGTGGAGAATTTAACTATTACATTTATATCTCTGTGCATTGTTACAGGCACATAAGTTTCCTAATATCCTTGCAAGGATGTTATATCCTGGCCAAACTTACTAAAATGTTTGGTAATCATTGACAAATACAGTATCATTTTTTTTTCTCATCTAGCACGTGTTCCAGCTCAGTTACCTGTTTGCAATCAGGAGTACGTTTATTTTGGCCAAAACTGTTACCTTTCCAAAGGAACCAGCTTTTGTGATTTCCTAAGATGGCCTGAATTGTCTCTGAAGTATGATGATAAATAAATTGACCCATAAAGTGCTGTAGTTTAAGCAGTGTATAACTTAGGAAGTTGGCTCACTCTGGAGTGATACTAATTGTGGAGGTATATTTGCTTAGCAGGGATTTGGTTTGCTTTCTCTTAATGAGCACAAATCCTGCCATGTTTGTGTTTCATTAGCAATGTGTCCACAGTCAGTTTTTCCTTTAAAAGGTTGGTGTCTGTGTGATTTCCCCCTTCCCCTTCCCTACTTGCCATTTTTAATTGAATGTACTTTGTGTTGAAAGATAAAACTTAACGGGCTTCTAGGGTTTCCTTTTCTATCACCAGCTGCTAAGGTGAAGGGGCAACTGGTGAACAGAATTGTCTTTTATTCTCCTTCTGATCTGTGAAGAGTGAGAGCACTAATCTTTACAGCCATGTACCCAAAATGTTATGATGGAAATATATCTTATGTGGAACAATGTCAGGCAAGTGATTTCACAGGGTTTAGGTTTTCATTGGGTTTAGCTTTCCTTACCGAGTTGGGTAAAAAAAAAAAAAAAGTCTGATGAGAATATAAATGTTTTGATAATCTTCATATTCTTGCATAATGCACAGCTATGGTTGTAAACAGATAACTGTGCAGAGCAGCAGCACTTGTTGATGTTAACACTGGAGTTCAAATCAACAAACAGAAGCTGAAATACAAGACTGCTTCTCTTTCTTGTCATTTTTGTTGTTGGAAACTTAATTTCAGCAGTGAGCAGTATAATCAGATTATTTTTTAGTCTTATCTACTTGACATAGTTAATGTTAATTATGTGCCACTGGAAAACTAGAAAAAAGCATTACTGATTCTGTCCTCCAAAGCAACTGCTAAGCATTTATCCTCTGAAAATCAAATCTTTGCATGTTCTTTCAGGTTTTCTAAGAGTATATATTTTACTTTGATTTTTCTTTTTCAGTTTCTGTCAACTTTTTAGATTAATTTTTAGTTCTGTGTGCATTTGCACAGTCTGCTACAACCTGTACAACCTGGAGCTTAAAAAACCCAAACATTAAAGGAAATGTTTCCCTTTGGTCTTTTGGCCTGGTAAACACTGGTTTTGCAATGTTAAATTTGAATGATTTTCACTTTGACCAGGTGAAAACCTTCATTTTCAAAATGCTCTTGTAATGGCTAAATCAGAGATGAGTTACATGTTTAAGAAAGTGACCACCCAGCTCAAAGAACAGACACATTTTAGATAAATGTCAGTGCCTCTTTGAGAGGACTCCAGTATTCTCAGCTATGATTGTGCTCTCAGGTATTGACGGTATGTTCAGAAGTCAGTTTTGCTTTGGTCTGGCTTATTGCCCATTCTCCCTTCCCCTGCATACATTTATGAACGGAGGTCTTTCAGTTAGCTTTGATGGAATTATGCCCATTTACACCTGTTTTTCCGAGTGAAAATATCCTGTCAATAACAGTCATGATCATGATGGTTCCATAAGAGACGTGCCTGAGGTTGGGACTGATGTGTGAAATTATAAATGGAGGCTTTGCCAGCCTTGTTCTGGGATACACAGGAAATAACATGGGGGAAGAAAATATCAATGAAAAAGGCTTGCTCTGGTGAATGATAAGCTGCCTTCTCAAATCAGGGCAGTGGTAAAGAGGAGCAAGTGTCTGAACCATGGACAGAAAGTTGAACTTAAAAGGAGATGCGATCCAGTACATACCACACCTGATCAGAGGCAGATGTTTTGTCCAATTTTACATTCAGCTGCGATGTGACAGTTCTTATGTTCTTTTTTAAAGATGTAGTTCCATATCCTGCTCATGTTTGAGGGATATTTATATTTGCAAGATTTCTGGTGATACAGCCTAAGAGAGAACACGGCTTGTCATTATATGGACTGAAGACAGTATTTTTAGCTCCAGCAGATATTGGAAGAATGATAATGAAAATAGAAAGATAGTCCATATCTTCCAAAGGAGGTTTTCTAAATTCTCAGCAATTTATTTGATAGAGCTGTATCTCTATCAGATTGTCACTATATCTGTAGTATTGAATGAAATTTTTGGTCCAATTAGCCCAGCATCTTCTAGCTTTAGTGACTTCTGGTGCAAGGGGAGGTTAAGAAAAATGAACATCAAGCCATTTGGATTTTCAAAGCACTTTTATGATGTAAGTCGGACTTATGATAGAAAGTCACCTTGAAGATACTGACACCAAAAAGCAAGGAAATTGCTGTGTAATTTTCTATTTTTATTATTAATACTGGGCCATTGTATTTAATACTATGATCTCCGTAATGTAATTACACAATCTGGGAAGAGTGAGTCTTATTTGATCCTCTTTAATGTCATTCATTTCTGAGAGGAAGCTGTTGCTTTTCGTATTTCTAGGCAGTGAAGAAAGAATGATTTGGGTTTAGTTTTTGAAGTTTTACCATCTGTAACTTGCTTCCTCCTCCCCCCATTTGGAGTGAAGTACCTTCTTTTTTTCCTATTCCTTATCATACCTCAGACCTCCCCTTCCCATCTCAGCCCCCAACTTGAAATTACTTTTCAAGTATCTCATTACACTTTTGCCTTCTACTTGCAGGATTACCTAACTGATCTGATTACCAATGACAGTATTACCTTCTTCAGAATCTCAAAGAAGATGTATCCTCACAGGCCTGTACTGATGGTTATAAGCCATGCTGCTCCTCACGGCCCTGAAGATTCAGCCCCTCAGTATTCGCATCTCTTTCCTAATGCCTCACAACACATGTAAGGAAAAATAAACCCCTTTCATTTTCAGGTTCAAGGGTATAGAAGTCCTGGGTACCTCTGGGGAAACAATGTTTGCTTTATAGTACTCTTGGAAAAAGTTTATCAGAAATACATAAGAAGAGTTTCAAGATAATTTTTTTTAACTTCTTCAGACTGGTACAAGTATCTCGAGAATGGCCACTGTATCTAGAGCTCAGACTTCTAGCTCACTGAGATAAATGGAAAGATTCACACTGAATTCATTGGACACTGTTACAACCTATTTGGGAAGTTAAGCACTGTTTTATTTTTAGCAGGGGGGGATCAAAATCTGGTTCTTGGGCTGTAATCTCTTCCAGGGACATCTCCCTGTCCTCATGCCTAAACTATATTATTTTATGGGTATTACCGAAAATCACACAGTATGCAATGCTTACTATTCTTGTTTCGTATATGGAAAGGAAGGAAATACAGGCCTGCAGCCCCAAATTAGACAAGCTGTTTCTGAATGAGCTGGTATGTCTGTGCATGACCCAGTACGATGCCTTGAACGAGTCCCAAAAGCAGGACTGAGTTAACACGTTCATAAGCTCCAGTGAAACACTATGATGAGATGGTTCTTGTTTATAGCACAGAGATATTTTACAGGCACAGCTCTGTAATGCTCCATTACAGGCCTCTTCTCGCATGCTGATAAAATGAATGATTTTTCCAAATCGCCTTTTGGCACAACTGAAAACATTCTGATATTTTTCTAATTACTGGCTTCATGTCTTCACTGGTGTTTGACATTTGTAACTTTCTTCCTACATGTCCTTTTTATATTTTTTTTTTAAAAAAGAGAATTCTGTTTTATTTTGTATTTGTAAAGAAACTGGGAATTGATAGAAATAGTAATCAATTGGTAGCCAAAGCTGCTCAGGACTTGACAATGTCCAATCAAATCCATTTGAGCTTCTTCACTTTATTTTAAATAGCGTCTGAGAGGAAGAGCTTCCTTTGTTCTACTGTCTAGGTATTACATAACTTAGAATTATATATTTTGTACTGTGCTACCAAAGAGAATCTGTCCTAGATCTACAGCAATGCAGTATTTTGTGTTTGTTTGCCGTTTTATGCTCATTTATTTTCTTTGAAATGAAAATTACAGAAATGCTGAATGAGCAACTTCTGCTGTAGCTTGTGCCCAGTATTGACCTCAGTCTTACTGGAAGCTTTTTTGGAAGGCATTTGTATCTCAGAGATGATAATAATTTATCAAGCGACATTCTGTAGCAATTTAATTATGCTATTCGAATGAGAAAGGGTAGAAGGATTTGAGGAGGGCCAGCAATGAAAAGTATAAACTACATCTATTTTTATTTTGCTAATAGTTTAGTTTTTGTATTTCATACAAATTAGGTTTATTTTCCTGGTAATAAAGTAGCTACACAAAAGTATTTTTAATTGTAGGCGGCATTTCTTACAGTGATAGCAATTATACAGGATGTGTCACTTCGCAGAAACAAATTCTGCTTGTAAAGAAACAAATCATCCTAGTAGATTAAGGAACTTTATTTTTCTTTTAGATATGAACCAAAAATGGGATTTTATTTACATCTTGTGCAAAGAAATCTTATTCTGAACAATTTTGACAGCACTGCATAATAGTCTGCAAGGATTTTCATTGTCCTGGCTTAAAGATTAAATGTAAAAATGCAAAACGTGCATCATTCCCTTACTGTATGTGCAAATTTGTTCTCTGCTTTCCATTTTTTCCCTTGTTTCCACATTCCAAGGAATCCCTCAGTGACAGATAAATCTGTCAATGATAAAGGGGTGTAGGCTGTTCGTTCTGTTTTGTTGTCATGTGAATGTGGCAGGGAAGGATCAGAACACAGGTAGAACACTTCTTATGAATTGCCCTAGAGCGTAAGCAATACCCCAAGCACAGGCTTTGCCTAGTCCCAGAATCAGAAGGCAGTAAGCCACGTGGCACATCCCTCTACCTTTTCTTGCAGCAGTGCTGACAAAGTCTGTGAGTGAATCCTGGAGCTATATCCACAAAGCAAAGTGAAGGTGTGGCTGTAATGCTTACACTGATTGACATACATATTGCGTTGTGTAGCTTTGCTAATAATAGCTAAAAGTTAGTGGTAGGGAGTTTAGCATAGACTGACAATCAGAGTACTACTTTGCTTGGGAACTCTGGTATGTACTTCAATTGCTAATTTGTGCTGCTGTTCTCTTGCTTCTATTATTACACATAGTAGCTGGTATGACTGTTCCACCCTCTACTGCAGTCTCTGTCTCACCCTGTAGAGCTCCTTTTCGTGTGCATCTGCAGGCTTTTCTTGTTTGAAAATTATTCACATTAACCAGAACTCACATAGCAAAGCCCTAGGCTACATGGCTGGTTTTCCTTTTTACTGCCTTTACTGAGAGCTGCAGAGAACGCAACAGCTGGGCAGTTTAACAGTCATCAGAAATGTGATTTCTGTAGAGGGTACATTTTACTACCCATCTTTTCCAAGGTCAAATGCAATCAGACTAGGACTTATCTTCTGAGTACATTTGAAGAGGTTATCTTAACCAACTTCTAAGAATGTTTTATTTGTGTATTTTTCCCATAAGACAGACAAATCTGTTAAGTGTAAGAGGGTTACATTTGTAGTAATCAAAGAAAATCACCGGCTTTGGTTGGATTAAACAGCGGGAGGTTTCAAATCAGCCAGGAAATCACAAAGTAAGCTGAAAAGGAGTTTGCCAAGCATTTTTGATTCATTCTGGGCATCACATAGCAACAGTTTCCATAACTGTCAGCATTTTCAAAGGAGCAATGTCATTATTTCAGCCACAATAACATTCTGAATTCAAGAGGCTATTAACAATACAGAGAGAATAAACACCAGCCCTTTCCTCCCTATATGAAGAAGCCTCCATTTGCCACCTACGCACATTTTTCAGATAGCATCTAATATAGGCTTTCGGCATAAAACATTTCACTGACAGATTATTAATTTCATATTTATATTAAAACTCTTAAGACTACCTGTCATATTCAAAGATATCTTAGATACACAGTATTTCAAGGAGAAGTTTCAACTTACATTACTATTGTTTATCTTAATAACTTGCCCTGCTGCTCTGTTGCATACACAAAACCAACAGTAGATATTTGCAAATAGGAGTTGAATTTATCAGGAAATTGTGTTGGGTAGAAGACAATAACTGAATATCTGGTATTTTTTCCTGTGTTCCTGTGTCACCCTCTCAGCTTGCACATTTGCATAGACTGAGTTTATTGCTTCAAATGAAAAAGGAAGGCTCAACAAATCACTTAGGAAAAGTAATTTTCAATATTTTAGATTCTGCAGGTGATGTGTTTGAGTAAGGATATGAAGATATTGATAAAGAATGCTTCTCAATCTTAAGTAATAACAAACTTTTTAGGAGTAGATGTAGTAGGTAAAATAATATTTCTTGCAAACGTAAGCTAGAGTATAGCTTTCTAGTGAGCCGGTGATGCAGAGAGTCACCATCATGATAAACATTTTGTTTAGACCAGCTAACCTAGAGCAATATAATTATGCACACAAAAGCAATCTCTGGAACTGCAAATAACATGAAATTATGGACAATCAGTGATATTTCTCCTCATCACTTTAATGGTGTCCCAGCATCATGAGAACTTGGAGGGGCAGTGAGATTCCAGGAGGACATTGGATCCAGCTCATGGGATTATGCAGGGGCTTTAATTAAAGTTTCTGATGGTCACAAAGGAGTTGGTGGCTGGAAAGTGTCTGCAAAATACAGTCCTATTTCCCCTCACCCCTGCTTTTCTTGGCAGGTCTTTAAAATCCGGCTATGTATCCACTTCTGCTTGCCATGAGCTCACATGCAGTTTGATACCACCAGGTAGGGTGCCTGTGCTCCTCTGGGTACATGAGTGTGAAAGTATTCAAGAGGCTAGTCATGCTGAATTCAGAAAAGCTGTTAAACAACATGGTAGGACCTTTTCAATGAGTTCTATACTTACTGTTAAACAGTTTGCACAAGCCATAATATTTGTTGCTGACGTGGGTAGAGGGAAAGCAAAGCAATTATGTGAGTAGGAGCTCTATAGTACATGCTTCATCCAGATCATACTTGTGGAGTTAGACTTCTGAGACTAGTCTCTTGGCCTTGGAATGTATCCATGTTAGTCTGGAGATACTGCAAAATCAATGTATATTTACTCTTTTAATAGATTTTATTCCCCACAGAACTGTTTTCATTCTCCCATCTTTCACATAGAACATAAAGTGTAAGGCTTTTCCATAGTAAATCTAATATTTTCCTTTGCACCTCAGAGAGTTAGTCCTATAGTGTTGATCAAATAGAAATTATTGGCATATCTTACTATGGCTTTTTTCTACACTGCTAAAACATTCTGCTTTTTCTCTCTGTTTATTAGCACTCCCAGTTATAACTATGCCCCAAACCCAGACAAGCACTGGATAATGAGGTATACAGGTCCCATGAAACCTATACACATGGAGTTCACCAACATGCTACAGAGAAAGCGTCTTCAAACGCTCATGTCTGTGGATGACTCCATGGAGATGGTAAGATGAGTAGTCACTTTTCTTTTTTTTGCTCGTGCTTGATTCTTGAGTTAAGCTCGAAACTGTGCTGTATATGAAGATAAAGAGGGAAGGAGGGAGGAAGGAAGGCTGGTCTGCATCAGTTTTTTAATAGTGTGTAATCCTCTCACCTCTAAGGATTTTTTACACTCTCTTCAGTGTGTAAGGACCCTCATCTCCTAAAGACCAGTACTGTGAGTTGGGTGGTGTAAGCGAGCTGATTTGTTGCCATATAGCCACTACTGATTAAGGGGAAGAGGGAGGGATCACTTGAAAAAAAATGTACATCATAAATTCTAAATACATGTCATCTGATAGTGAAAAGTCATCTTACAACCTGTTGGAAATGACTACCTAACTGTGGGCCTGTTTTGATTCTGTAACACTAAGCTTCTGAGAGAAGAACAGAAGAAGCAACAAAAAATGATGCTACATGAGTCTTAACTGGAGTAATCCCATAGTAAACCAGGCCCAGGATGTTAAAAGTTAGAAGTAAATAAATATATAGGTAGATTGGGTTTTTTTAATTAAGTCTTCATTAGGTAACAATGAAATCTCTTAATGCAAGCTGGGCGTCTTGAACAGAGACATCTGAATTAGCTAAAAACTACTCTGAAAAAGAATGTGTTTCCAGTTGTAAGAAAGCAGATTTAAAGGTGTTGCAATTTACTGCTTATCTCTTGGCATTCTTATTTAAAAAAGGTAGAACATAAAATAAGAGGAGTTCTGTAAGGCAAAGATGAGATTATCTGGATGGCATTGCATCAACGTGTTAGTAATGCCTTGTAATTACTGATTCAGGCAAGTATTATCTCTGTTTCATATTAATGAACCTGTTTAGATGGATCAGATACCAACATTAGGGGAGACCAGCTATTTTACTATACTATGTTGATTTTTCTATTTAGTAAAATGATTTCAATTTGGGTGATTGACTGCAGGCAAAATCAGTTGGGTTGGTTTTAGTTGTAATTGCCAAGTTAGCCTGATCTTTTCTGCTGAATTGTAGGCATCTAATAGTCTTTGAAAATTATTTTTTAAAAAACACAAAAACAAACACCAGAAGACCACAAAGAAACAAAAAAACCCCAACCCAACAACAACAAAAAAAAAAACTCAAAAGAAAATCCAGACCAAAACAACAGAGGTTGTTTTCTTCTGTGCTGATGTGTTCTGGATCTGTGTGAGGCAGCACTTTGGTGGTGCCCCACCACCTTTGTACCTTTGCAAGTGAAAGTGTCACATCAAAATTGATCTGTGGTGCTCAAGTTGTGCATTTCACATAAAGATTCTCATGTAAATGTATAGAAGCGACCACAAACAGAGTTAAAGCTCCTCTTAATTTGCCATGTTAGTTCTCCTATTAGTGTGACTGCATGATATTTATCTGGAAGAGATTTTGCAAATATTCTGCATAATGGGGACTCATTTGTCTGAAGGCAAGATCGTTGAGTGTTGCTTAAATAAGTGTGAGATTCAAAATGCTATCATTCTATTAAAATTGTTTGCAGCAGGAAAAAGATAAAGGTGGAGAGAAAATTTCGAGAACGCTTATCGCCTTGAAACTTTTATCTCTGTTACCGTGTGGATTTAGTAGAATCTTGACAGCTGTCGTGCAAAATACTGAACCCAAACATGTTTCAAAATATGGCATGCTAATGTGTTTACCTTAAAACAGAATGTTGCCTTATAATAGCCACAATATAAAGTTAGTAAAATTTTTATGTGATTATGGATTATTCAGAATAATAACTCGGTGGCATCCTGAACTGTTGTTATTTGTGTATTACACATAAGCAGAAAATTATATCCAATATTCTGCCTGTAGTACTACTCAGTGGAATGAATTTCATATTTTGGTTTGCTTTTTTTTCAGATTTACAATACGTTGGTTGAAACAGGTGAACTGGACAATACGTATATAATATACACAGCAGACCATGGTTATCATATTGGGCAGTTTGGGCTGGTAAAGGGAAAGTCCATGCCATACGAGTTTGATATCAGAGTTCCTTTCTATGTCCGAGGTCCAAATGTGGAGGCTGGATCCTTGTAAGTTCTTGGCTATTGTGTGCGTATGTGTATGTAGTGACCAGAAAAATCCTTTCTGTTCACATCTCTCATTGTAATGACCTGGCAGCCAAATGAAGGCACCGAGTTCTCCCATCTGAGTGACTTCCTGCTCATCTTTGGCAGAAAAATACGTCTACTCAGACAGCAGAGCTGAAGCATGTGTTGGTATAACAGTGTCAGGGTTTTACGCCATTACCTTTTTGCTTGCATAGGTGTGCAGCACAAGCCACTATGCTTTTGTGGGTGTAGTTGAAAAAGCCACTTTGAAATATGTCCAATCTAGGAAATGCTTATTTGCCCCCTTTTGAGGGGTGTGAGTAATACATGTAACTATGATATTTTCAAGGTAAAAAAAATATTGTATACTGTTCACTGCCACAGAACATAATTATTGCTGAACATTAAAGTGGACTCATTTGTTTCAGTTCATAAAGAAGAATCTACCTAATAGTTTATATATTTCACCCACAAAAGATTCTTTTTGGCTCATCCTTTGAGATTACATGGTTAGGGCTGTTTGTCGGATGCACGCAAGCATGCAGAATATGACTGTTAATTAAAATGGTAGCTTTGATCAGCTAAGAAATTATGTAAATACACTTTCTAAGCAATTATTTCAATAGCAAATATTTGCACTTAAGTAATGATTTTGGACAGAGTGCCATAATTTGCTGCCTTTTATTTATATCAGTGTGCATGTTTTAGCATAATTAACACACACAGTCTTCCACACACTTTTTTTTTCTTCACTGCAGATGAACAGATCTAGTGTGTAATACAGTAGCAAATACTTATAAAAAAATCTCCTTCCATTTGCTGGTTAAATTCACTGATTCACATTACCAGCAGACACAAAAATGTTAAATTCTGTAGATATTGCACTGTGTGTCTAATTTATTTGCAACAGTTATGCATGTGAAATAAACAATATTACTTCTCTGTAGAGCAGGAGAGGGATTCCTCAGGTGGAACTAAACATATTACCTCAGCACTGAAAGAAGTTTGTCTGCAACAGCATGGAATTTCAAGTGAGCTGAGTTAGCCTTTGAAGAACATGCTGTCTTTCCTTTATTTGTGGTCTTACTGGAGAGGCAATGCTAATATGGCCCAAGTGGACTGAGCTAGTTTGTCTGCAACATGCAATGCTAGAGACCAGGCACCTCATGTCTGCTCGAGTTCAAGGATCTTTACACCCAGACATACGTAAAAGCCGTGAAACCTTCCCACTGCATTTTATTTTTCAGTGGCTTCTAAAGATGAAAAAATAACTTTATTAGAAACAGAGGAGTCAGCTTGACAGAGTCTAGCAGAACAGAGACCATCACAGTGCAACAAATCGGAAGAACAGCCTAAAATACCTTGGGCGGGGTGGGGGGAATATATCAGATAATAAATCGATCTTCCCTTTCAGCCTGATTTTCTTTAAATGGTAGAACTTCAATCATCCATGTTTTGTGTGAACCTTATGTTTTTCCTGCAGAGTAATTGTCATGACTCCCTTTTGATACCAACGAAGATTTAATAGCAGTCACTGTAGCAAGTCATTACTAAACTCTCATTTCTATTGCCAAATATGCTACACCACAATTATTAGTAATTAAAATCAAATTAGGTACATCAATTTAATTCATCATCCGTGCTCTTGTCAGTGCCTGTTTGCTCGTTCGCTCAAAAATGTAGTAATTCTTAAATGGTGTCTCATTAATTAGTGTGAATTTAGCAGCTTTCTTCTGTCCTGTATTTTGAGCTGGAAGTCTACACTGACATGTATAGCAGCCCATCTGGTCCCATCCTTCCTTTGTGCCTGCAAATCATAGCATGGTTATTCTTTATGTTCAGTGCTGTAGAAGACTGTCTGTATAGCAGTATGTTCCCCTTCTTTTTTTTCCCCACTTCTAAGAAATTGAGTGCCTTCCTTGATATATTTTAAAGAGATAAAGAGAAGAAATAGTGCACAGCTGATAAACAGTATGCATGTATGTAATATTATGAGTGATTACACAACAGTGTCATAGACATATTTGAAATAAATTTGTTAGGTTCAACATCCACTGAAAACGCTTGTGCGAAACCAGACCCATAGTAAGCCCAAGTCACATGATGAGTGATTTGGACATTCGTTTAGCTACTGGATGCCGGGCTGTGCAACTAGATGCTCTCATCTGTGACCTCACTCATATTTAGCTGTGGCAGTTCAAGGGATTTGGGGATAGGAGCTGTCTGTACTACTCAGGAGTTGATGCCGATGTTTTAACCAAATTTGAAGACTGTCTGAGTTCAAATATTGTCCTGTTAACTGTGGTGGCAGAGGACCATATGCCACACTCTGCCTACCTATCAGGGCACGGCTGTTTCTAAGGGTTTGCACAATGGGTAACTGTGCACTTGGGAAGTTTGATATTTCAATTAAAGCTGTGTTTTTATTTATTCTCTCTTCCCTGCCCTCCCCTTAACTGCTTCCTCTCTGCTTTTTCTTTCCAAGTCCCTTTCCTTTTTCTGTCTCACACTATACATGAACAACTTTTAGTTATTTGTCCTAGTGTCTAGCAATGTATTTCTCATCATGTTCTCTTCAGAACATGGCTTGCTGTGATGTGAGCTGAGGTACTTATTTCTATACCATATTTTGAAACATAGAGCACATGCTACCTGCCAAATCTACTTTTTAATAGTCATTTGGCAGACACTTTAGTTCTTTAAGACACCCAAGGAGTTTTTCCAAAGCTTTCTCATGTTCTGAAAGACTTTTGAACCCTCTTTTGCAAGAATTAACTAATTTTGCTTTATGAACTACTTTGCTTTCTCAAAAATGCTCTGTGCTGAAGTTTAAAATTTTCATATTAGTCCTTCTGGAGGTTTTGCAACTTACCTATATTTTACATTTTAATCACCTTCATGGAAAGGAACTGGATTATGTCCTCTTTTCTCTTTGGAGATGTCACAAAATAAGCTTTTTCAGATCCCTGATATGTGGAACGGCTAGAGTTTCTTTATATCCTTGCATGGACTTTAAACCAGGTTCTCATGTATGTTGTTTTAGGAATCCTCACATTGTGTTGAATATTGATCTCGCACCTACAATTCTAGATATTGCTGGACTGGATATTCCATCTGATATGGATGGTAAATCCATTCTAAAGCTTCTGGATTCTGAGAGACCAGTGAATAGGTAAGAAATGGAAATGTGCATGTAAGCGTGCATGTGCTTGTACAGCAGACTGAGCTAGTATTCAGCAACATGCAGCAAATTTAAAGGAAAATGTAATAAAATTGCCATCTATATGAGTACATCACTGGAAAAGCTAAAGACCTATTTGGCAACATGTGACTGACTTCAGTTATTTATTTTTGTCAGGTTCATATACTAGCTATGTGGCATATATGGCATCTGGATATACTAAATGTAATCTGTGTAGCAGTAAGAGGGCTACACATGAAGGTCTTTAGCTATTTGAGTTATAGATTGTAAATGTCTCTGTGGCATCGTTTGTAGCAAAGCATTTCATATTGAATAAATTGTAGAATAATTGAGTTGAAAGGGTTGGTTGTGTATCAGACTATATATAAAGACAGGCTAGCACTCAGAATTGCACAGTTATTATTTGAGACTTTCCATCAATACTTTCATTGGAAAAAGACTGAGGGAAAGACACTAGCTGCTTGCTAAAGAAACTCAGCAGAAAGAGGGAAGACAGAGATTTGCTTTACAAGTAATTGGGTGGAGGGAGAGGGGGAAAGGAGCAGCTGCTTTAGAATAGGATACTATGGGCGTAGGGTTGCAGGTTAAGAGCCCAAACTGGAGTCAGAAAATCCTCATTTAATTTACAATCCTTTGTGATCAAGGACAATTCAGTTAATCCCCTGTGCCTTAAACACACTTATGTTGAAATAGTTGTACAGTATGAATCTGTTGTGGATTTTGTCTATGTGAGAACAAATCTGTCCTATGCTTGTTCACGATTTGCACTGGAGAGGCATATGTGCCTGCTTGATAAAGCTAGATGTTCCCTTGTGCAGTTACAAGTAATGTTTCTCATCTGAATTGGAGGTGGGAGAGAAAACTGGGGCATGACTTGATTACTGGTTTTGCGGGAATTGCTTCTTCCTCTCCTCGTTTCTGTCTAGGTTCCATTTAAAGAAAAAGATGAAGGTGTGGAGAGACTCATTCCTAGTGGAAAGAGGGTAAGGAAAGTGTTAATCACAAAGTGCAGTCTTTTTAAATAGAAGGATATTGAATAGCTGAAGCCAAAGCAGCACTCTACTACAGACCTAAAGCCATTTAGCTGTGCCAGCAGGGACACGGCTGCAGTATGCCTAATGGCAGTGATTGTGTGATAGGAGGGAATGTATGGCCTTTGCCTACAGCCTGCAGAAATGTGCTGTTAGTGTGGGGGAAGGGGAGTTTTACTTGGATTGAGAGATGGAAAGGCATCCCATTTTTCTTTCAGCTGCTGCCCCCCAACCCTCCTGCTTGCATCATGGGAGTATGAATAACCTTTCCTCTCTGTGTGTTCACCTTCTGGCTGTTCCCTCTATGCCTCTGCCTTAGTACGTAATGCAGGGCATGAGGGGTTTGCAAAGTGCAGCCCTGTAGAGAGGAAGGTATAGTCTTTTCATATCAGCTGTTGTTACTGCCTGCCAATCAGACATGAAACACACTGTCCTGGGTTTGTATGTTTTTGTATGCTCTCTGAGAGCATAATATGGATAGCTTGTGTGTTACCAGAGATGATGATAAGTGCTGGTTTCTACTGGACTATTAAGTTTTGGCCGTGGTGATGCTATGGACTTGGCAGATAACCTACATCTCTGAGCCTTTTCAGCAAACTGTATGTATATCTTGGAATTAATACTAACGCAAAAATTTGTTTTTTCTTTTCTAGTAAACTGTTGCATAAGAGGGAGAATGAGAAGGTAGATGCCCAAGAAGAAAACTTTCTGCCCAAATACCAGCGTGTGAAAGACCTCTGCCAGCGAGCTGAGTATCAAACAGCTTGTGAACAGCTTGGCCAGGTAAAGTGTTGTACCCCTGACTGAAAGCAAGCAGTTGCAGTTGGGCTAAGCTTAACGTTTGAACAGTGACAGTGTCCTTCACCTTGTCATCAGTGGTAGCTTATAAATCAAATGGCTCATTCTGCGGCCTTTGCTCAAAATCGTATTATAGCATTTATGAGATTGACTGTCAGTCAGGAAATTGCTGATTCAAATGCCTCTCTATTGATTCCTGACTGCTGTTAAGAGAACTGCCTAGGCTGTTTTAACATTTTATTCCCCAAATAGAATGTGGGTTGGGATTCATTAGCGATGTGGAGCTACAATAAACGTAACAGATTTGCCTTCTCCAAATACATATAGCTCTCTTTGCTTTGAGTTATTAATTTAACTCATTTTGTTGTGATTATTTGGAATTACGTATGGAAACTAACATTCTGTGAACTCAAGATACCCCTCCTCTAAACAAAAATATACTGTAAAAACACACGTGCAATTATGACTGCAGGCAGTCTACGTGTGTACAGGCACAAAGCTCATTGACTGCATGTCATTTCTCCTGTTGTTACATAACTGTTCCAGGCAGATATGAAAATACGTTCACTTTTGATCCAAGTTATGTACAAGAAATTCAGGAAACAAAATTCAGAGTAGTATCAATACATGGTCTCGGCACAGGAGAAGGTTTTGCAAATTTGCCAGAGCGGTGCAAAGGTGTAGCAAAACTAACAGCAGCAGCTGTGCTCCTGGGGAGGTTTCTCCACTCTTGGGGGAATTCTCATCCTCTGGAAACATGGCAAAATTGACTCTGTGCCATTGCTTTCTCAGCCAGGTGCAGGTCAGAGTACCCCCTTCCAAGGCCCGTAACGCATTCTGCCCACGGGCATGTGGACAAAGGGGTGAAGGTAGAAGGGTCCACATCCTAATGTGTCTATTATTAGAGTGGCATTACCTCATATCGTGGCAGCTCAGAGGGCTGTCAGAATAAGTCGGTCTGTGCAATATAACCAATCTTGCAGACATTTTCTGAATGTCTTACCAAGTCTACAATCAGTAATGGGCTACTTAGGCTGCAGTAGCTCGTTTTCTACTGTTGGAGGCCAGACTCCCTGCTTCTGGCTCTATCGATTGTGTAGTTCGGTGCACCTGTGAAATGAGTCCGTTGTTCTGTAGCCAGTTTATATACGTAAGCATGCTTCAGATGCTTTTTTCCTCCTGTGGCTTCTTTGTCAGATTTAGTGTAGAGAGAGATCATAATGTACTGTTCTTCCTAAAAATACTGAACTGTGGTAGTTTATTGTCATCAGATGTTTTGAGCTGAAATTTTAGAAGGGTGGGAGCAAGCCATTGTTTTTTGAATTTGTAATATTCTTTGAGAAACTGGGGGAAAAGTCATTGTTTCTGCTACACCATCATCCAGTAAGTAGTTTGGGGAAATACAGCTTTTCTTTTTCCATCAGTGTTTTCCCTTTGAGAGATGCTTCAACTTCTTCCTTTTGTCTTCATCTTTCCAATTATTTTGAACATTATTGTAAGAATGGAGGGGAAGAGAGACTTTCCAAGTCGGTGTTGTCACTGAAGCTGTCTCTTTGCATAAGGTAACTTAGCTATAGTTAAACTTTCTTACTCTAATTACCACATGTCTCAGCTATGGAAGAAAAAAGGAAGCCCTTGTATTGTCTACACACCTTCAGAGGCTGTTGGTTTTTTCCATGGATAATAAAATATCTTTGACATCTGTAAGAAGTGGGCATAAAATGTCAACTCTGTACTTAGAATTGCCAATAAATTCCGAAGTGAAGGTGTGCTAATAAGAGATGCGTGTGCTGCATCCTCATTGTCAGGAGACAGAGAGGAGAAGAATTGTTTTGAGCAGTTCAGTCAGACATAATTGGAAGTGATAGGATGAAATTGAGCAAAAAAGAAATTTAAGTTGGACATCAGGAAAAATTGCCTAACAATCAAGTCAATTAGAGTCTGGGAAGGGCTCTCAAGGGAGTCTCAATCCATCTAACCCCTTCTCTAGAGAATATGTCCTAGTTGTCTGTCTAGACAGCAGAAATAGTGGGAGATGAATGTGCTTGTTTGAGGATAAATTGTGTCTAAATATGGGTGCACCCAAAAGTCTCTTCGGAGCGAAGCAAGACTAACTTCTCAAATGACAAATGGGTGTTGTCTGTTTGCTGGTGCTGTTCACAGCTCTGCATAGTAAGTAGAATGAGCCCAAATGAATAACATACTGCTGCCTTGGGGGAGTTTAGGATATACAGATACAGTGGTTATTTAGCAGATGTCTCCTCATCCTGCAGGACACTTTATTATTGTGCATTTAATAGTATCTGGAGTGTTCCATGCAAAAGATGAATTTTCATATCCCGATGCAAAGACAAAGAGAAGTCTGGGTCACGATAGGGTGAAAGCTTGCTCAAGTCGTTGGGACTGTTTCTTTTGAATCAAACAAGTTTTGGGGACCTGCTATTCCATGCAGAGAAGCCTGAGCAGTGCCAGGGAAATGTGAAGTGTGAGCGGGAGACGAGAAGCACAAATGGAGGACAAAGACTCAGAAGGGGAGTGAATGAGAAGAGACAAGACAGAGCTTAGAGTAAAGGAGAGGTAAAGAAAGCTTTGAATGCGAGATGGAGAATTTGAAATTCTGCTTTGTGAGCATGCAAGTTTGTGAATACAGTTCTATCGCCACAAAATGCTCCTCCTCTGCAAATCTCTGTCACCCTCCTTGACCTATAATCGTTCTGATAAGAGAGCACCAGGATCATGGAGATGAGGCTATTCACACTGTTTAAAACCTTTTTTCAGAGTCCATTATGTGGGATTTTTTTGGCAACACTAATATATGTAAATTCTTCTGAATGTAATGGGAATCTGTGTGTTGCCATGTTTTCTTTTTCAGTTAGTAGGGTTTGGTCTGTGTTAGTTATTTGCATCCAACAAAGGGTGACTGTAGGCTCAGATGAAAGAGCAGCTCAGCATTTATATTCGAGGATTTAAGAGAGATGAGCTCTTTCTTCCCACACGAAATAAAAAACATTTATCCTAGTACCTAATGGCTTCCACACAAATTTTTTCTCTTCAGTGTAGTTCGGCCTTTCATTCTAAACTGGCTGGTAAGTGGAAGCTGACCCACTTTTATCTGGCGGCCTGCATTAATGTGCTTTTGTGGAAGCCAATTATGATATCAGCGTTGTTCTGTAGAGTATTCCCAGCAACTCCACAGTATCATAACAACAGCTGCACCAAATCTCACACTAACTCTTTTGCCAACTTTGTGCACATTTGTTAAACATGCAATACCTGCAGCACTGCTGATTGCTATAGGGAATCTATGCTGTACATGGAAAAAAAAATGTCTTTAGCAGGACCGGACACAGTACAATAATATTGCTAACTTGTGAAGAAAAATAATTGTCTGAATTCACATTATTTCCTTTTCAAATCCTTTTTATTTTCAAAGTTCAATTTATGTGCAAATCTGATACGAGTAGAATTTGCCTTTAAATCGCATTAAAAACATTTTTCACCTGGACAGCATTCAAAATGCAAAAATTTGCACTTTGTTTCCTTCAGGCATTCTGCAAATGAAACATTTGATGCACAGTCTTCCCTCTCATTCCTTTGTGCTGTACCAGGCATGAAAACATCCTAAGTTAGGAGTGTGTCACTTACTCGATTGGTCCCCCCAGTTCTCTGACATAGCATGACATAGCAGTGGTGAAAACTGTTCTGATCAACGTGCGCTTTCCTACAGTGGTTCATAAGTGGTTCCTCTAGGTCATATTCCTGCCACCATAATCATCATTAGCCATTGCCAAGTGCCAAGGGTGGAGCAGTAGAAAGAATTACTTAAATTTCCTCCCTTTCCTGAGGGCACTGTAGCTTGAACTTATGTTAACCAGACCTCGGAAACTACGTCAGGTTTTATAAGGAATTTCTTTGAAAACTGGGAAGTTTCTGATCTGTGGATCTTTTGTGGTTGTCCGGTTCTTTTGTACCTAGCAGAGATATCCTGAGGTTACTAAAGAATTTAGGTTCTGTTGATAAGTGAAGCACATCAAGCTAGCTAGAGTCCAGATAATTTTAATAGCTCATTAGGCAGATTTTTGGCGTTGCAGTGCGAGTTGCACGTGCTCAGCAACTTTCAGGATCCGGTTCTTAATCTGTGATTGCAACAAGAAATGACTTGTTGATAACTTCATACATTAAAAATGTTATCAGCCCTCAAACTGATAACATTAGGAGGCAACAAACCATGAAAATTAAAATAAGGGTGATTTATGAAGGCCTGTTATTCAAGGATTGTATTTCTTATCAGGAATTATAATTAACAAAACTGTTTTCCTCCTTTAGCCAGAAATAGCCTGTAATGATTTCCAGAGGCTGTTTTACTTGTGGGGGTTTTTGTTTGTTGTAGCTTCACAAAACTAAGAAAGTTGCATCTCTTGTTAACGGAGCTGTTTAAACTCCTTGTCATTGCAGTAAGAAATTTTGCAAAAATCAATACCAACATTTAATAAAAATGCCAAATTTTTCAAATATCCTGACATGAGCAGCAGTGTAGTTTAGCTCAGAAGACAACGAGCTGGCAGTCAGGGGTCTGACTTCACTCTCAGAACTGTTACAGACTCGATGTGGGACCTCAGACAAATGAATTCCCCTTTTGGTGCTCCTGGTTTTTTCACTCCACCACTAATGTAATTTCTGCTTAGGCTGCACTCACTCCTTAGCTTCTGCAGTACCTAACACTGCAGCTGGGACCATTTGATACCACAATCCAATTATTATATTAATAATAAATGAGTTATATAATTGTAATCTTAAAATTAGCTGCATGCCTGATTTTTCATTTGCGTGCTAGTTGATTGACCCACCTGCCTCACTTCAGATATAGTTTGGGGTGCTAAAAAGCCCTCCAAGTTTTCTGTCAATAAATTGTTCATCCATCTTATATTTTTAAGGGTTGAGTGCTACGTAGTGTTTGACAACTGAAATTTAGCTGAGAGCCCAGAGTTCTGAATCTGCAAAAGTCATGAGCTGGTGTAATGAAATAATGTCCAGCTGGAATGAAGACCAGGCAGTGCTATTTATATACTTACTATATATTTATATACTGGCATGAAATAGAGGAAACAGAACTCGTCCTTTGCCAGTGGATAAATTGGAAGAACGTACGGACATACATACACGAACACACACAAACAATCAAAAAACCCCAGCAAAAATGTTAAAAGATAAGAAAATAATAGCTGTGGGGAAGAGCTAAGGAACTGGGCATATTCAGTCAAAAAAATAGCTGAGGGGAGAAGAATCTGTCTGCATGAATCTAGGAGATGCTATACAGAAGACAAGAGCCAATTATTTTCAGTCAACAAGAACAGAGACGTAGGGATGTGTATGAGACAAACAATGGGAAGTTCAAGTTGACTGTTTCCTGAAACCTGTAACACCTGAGCAGTAGGACAAGCCACCAGCAAAAGCAGTAGAAATACCTCTTGTGGAGAAGGGGCTTGCATCTCTCTGGATCTTGCTGTCCTCATTAGCCCGGTAAAAAATAACACAAGGAGCAAACCACAGGGGAAAAGCTAACTAAGCTGTAACTTCAGCTGTTTCAAACTAACTAAACTGTAAATGCATTGTTTCATACAAGAAAATATGTATCCTGACTGACACAATTTAGGCTGAAAGTTGGAATATTTCTAGCTGTTAAAGCAGTCTGTAGCTCACCATCCAATGTGGCAGCAAGAATGGGGTTCAGAAAGCACCTGCATAAACTAAAGAAGATGGATATTGCTGAAGTGTTTTTGTCTGGTTGCTGGCAGGGACAGAGGACTTCATTATCCTGCAGAAACTTTGATTCCTAGGGCCTATATTCCTAAAACTGTTAGGGAGGGAGCCTTGCTGGCAGCTAACTGATCAGACTGTCTCACTTTTCGCTTCTCTGTAAAAGGGAATGGAATCTCTTTCGCCTAACAAAAAGAGGAGCTGATGAGACACAGCATGATGATTTAGGGCTCAACTCTGAAAGCTGTATGTTTCAACTGGAATCTTTTCTTAGCCAGACTTGTGTGATCAGCCCTTTTCCCCCAAAGAAAACAATGTCAATTGAGAGAGATTCACTGAGGGAAATGGGTAAATTGTAGGAAAAAATCCTACAGGGAAGGTCATGGCTGTTTATTTCTGATTGGGGCTACAAGTAATGACTTTGAATTAACATCTGCGATTGCTGTAGCACTGAAAAGACAGTGATGCACAGTGATGCAAAAACCACTTGATGATGAGGGGGGTTGTGAAGGAAATAATGGGTTTTTGACACACAGAAAAGTAGAACATGTCTTTTTCTGCTAAGGGGTCATTTGCATGTTCAAGGTGAATAGTGTTACTGGAGGGAAACAGGGCATCTGTTCAGTCTACAGTTGCTGCGGTTAAGATTAATGTTTCATAGAGACTGAAGGCCTAATTTACTCTTGTTGATACATATAGCAGGTAGTCTGGGCTGGAGGGGAGAATATATGTCACAGATTGTCTTCTCTTTACCCTTGCAGTATACGTTTGAATGAGATTTTGGTTTGGTAGCACTAATTTCTCCATTAAAATGAAACCTGGACTCTTCAGCTTTGCACGTGAATAACTGAGCAGCATGTGTTGTGCAGTGGGAGGTAGGGCAGAGGATGGAGTAGAAGTGTTAGAACAAGCCCAGCACAGTAGGTGGCAGAAAGCACAAGCACAGCAGCGAACTTGGCCTGCCTGAAGATGGTGGGAAATCTCCAGCTGCAACAGCTTTAATGATTAAATGAGGTGTCTGGAAAGTTTTGCACAATGTGAGCCTGATGGACTTCAGGATACATTGCAAAAACCATTTATTTGATGGCTTGAGTAGCTGTTCTGCAAAGCTTTGCAGAAGGAAAGACAGGTTCTTCCCTGGGAGTTTTGATATGAGCTGGGATGAAGATTATGGGGGAGTTTGGGTTTTCCACTGACTTTTGGTTCGTGTTAAACTGCCTTCTCTTTCAGGATTTAGCTCTTGTGAGATACTACAAGCTATAGAACTTGAATTAGGAACACATCTTCTGGTCTAATGAAGAAAAGACCTGAAAAGTTTGGGGCAAGTGGTGAACTAAGGGCACTTCGTTTTCTTGACTAGTTGAGATAATCCACTATTTATATGTAATTATGTTTTGCTGCTGGATGGTTATCATTTGTACCTGTAAGCCAAAGTATCTCTGGGGCACTCTGGAGTTCTTCATATAGAGATGTAATTATTTAAGTGATTACCTTTTATAAAATATTTGTTGCTTCCAGGGTTTGACACAGGTTTCTGCACGATGGTATGCTGTGCACTAGAAACCAGTTTAAAATGCCAGAATTCACAATGTGTAAAGCTTCTTGACTGTCAAGCAGAGGTTTTCACAGTGCCCTTGCAATTACTGCCCTTTTTTCCTAAGTTTGAAAGCATCCTGTGGAAATGACTGCAACCAATATAGCTGTGATATTGACTTAGAGAATTTACGTTTCTACTCACAAGCCGACCAAGGCTGTTACTGAATCCCAGGCACATTCACACACATGCCTATATCTGTTTTGAGAAAAAAGTAAAAGCTTGAAACGTTTTTGGTTTTTTCCCCTTACATGTGTTCAGTGTTTGCTTCTAGATTCATTTATGTATTTCTGCACTGCAGTTGTTCAGCAGTGGGCCTGTTAATGCATACAATGTGCCCTTCCAGCAAAGCGCTTAAGATGTTTTCATTGTAGCGTACAAGCTGACTTGGAAAGATTTAAACTGCACCAAAAAATAAAGGATTTTTTCCAGTTCACCTGGAGGAGGAAAATGAGCATCGCTTTCTTGACAGGAGATGAAAGAAATAGCAAAAAAATATTTTTGGGCCACACATCAGTGCACTTATTTACAGTAGTTCTCATCATGGCATTTAACTTGCCCTCTGTTGACTCTTCATTTTTCATGTATCAGACACCTACAGCATAGAGCTCTGCTGAGCAGAAAATGCAATTTGTTCATATATTTTCAAAAATAAGATTCAGATGAATTGAAATGAGGAACAGCAACAAACATTTTTACTTTTTTTTTTCCCTGTGAAAGAAACTCTTGCTTATTCTAGTAAACTAACTTTTACTTCAAACCTCAGTCTGTGCATCAATCCATGGTAGCCATTTATAAAAAATAATGAAATTAAGACAGTAATTTATTCTTCACAGGTTATTTTTGTGCTGCATCTCATCTAGGTAGATGTGTCCTGCTTTACAGATGGAGACAGTCATACAAAAATGTCTGATTCAGATGTCTTATTGTCAGTATCTCTCATTGATTTCCTATGATTCCTTGTGCTGAAAGTTAAGCCAGGTTTATCTGCATCAGTGCAAGGCTTGGATTGTACAGGAGGCTGGACACTCAGGAGGCTTGGCATCCAGTTGTCTGAGGAAATAAGTGGACACAGCATGAAACTCGTGGACATAGATAAATCCCCTGTAACTGGCCAGTTCACTTCTGACTCCTGTTAAATTCTGTATTATAAAAGCACGGTGATACTGTTCTCTTTCTTTGCCGTCAGGCAAACAATGGAGTGAATTTCCATGGAAAATGTCGGCTTTGTAGCCTGGGCGCACCTCTTTGTGGGAACTGAAGTGACTGCATCTCCCTCGTAGAGCCACAGGCTGCTGTAAAATATCATTTCGCTTGGGAGCTGTTGCTGTTTTTCCTTCTGTTCTTTTATTTGGAAAATTCTCAATATTCCAGTGAGTCCCAGAGGCTCAGACTTAGGATTTTGTAATAAGGAGAAAGCGGAACACCTCTCAAGACTCAGCAAAAAGCTGAAGTGTTTCCAAGAGATGGTAGTTAAAGCAATAGCAACTGCTACTGTGAGGGTTTTTTACGTATCTAGCGTAATATACATATCTTTTTACATACTACTAGCTCTGCAGCTAGTAGTGTGTTGGTAAATACAGGAGGAGGTGAAATTACTTTGTGATGTATTTGAGAAGCGGGTAAAACTCCTGTGCCAGATCAAAGGTGGCTAAACTCCCTTGCCCTTGTCACAGCTCTGACAGCAGCATGAGGAGAACTATAAGCAAGTTGCTTCAGGTTTTGAGTAGCAAAAGGAATTGGAGGTTAGAGATGAGATTTTCTCTAGTTTGAGTGGAAGAGGGAGGGGATTCTCGCTTCACAGGCATCCAGTGCAGCTCACCATTGTTAGTCAAGTCCAAGGGTATTGAATGGGAAAAGCTATTAGAAACACTTAAGATAAAAACAGTCATCTAACTACAGACTTCTAGAGCTGATCCAGTCATACCCACCCTTAATTTTAAAGGGCAGTGAAGAGAAACAGGCACTTCTGCAGGGCAATTCTTTTATTATTTTTTTTTTTTCCTCTTTTGTATGGCCACCTTAGGATGAAGTGAATTATAGCCTGGAAGTGACTGTTCCTCCTCTTTGACTGCGGAAGGAGTCTAGATAACCAGTCTGGTTCAGACCACATCTGTACAGTAAAGGAATCGGCCACTTGGATAAAATCATCCCACTGTCACACATTTGAGCTAGGAAAGAGGAGACTCCTCTGAAGTTTTTTTGCCCTTCTTGTAGACTATGGGATGAGACTGAGATTATATGCAGGCCTGGAGTTTGATGCTGTTTTAATAGCATAATAGTGGCACAGATTCTTGCCAGCCTGACAAACACACTAGCTGGTAGGCAAGGATTCTTTTCAAACCAGTGGATAAGGCTTGAACGTTCTTGGTCTATGCCACAGTTATGCTTCTGAAAGTTGTCCCTTGTCACTTCCATGTTTTTAGCCGTACTGTTGATTTTGTTAAGAAATTTCCATTGTCCTGCCTCCGAGAAACAAACGCAAGAGTCTTCCAAAGAGTTCCTGTTTTGTCTGAAAATGGAAGATTACAAAAAAATCTGCTTTGGTAGTGGGTGATCGATGAGCCTCAGCTCACTATGAGCAGGTTCTGGTAGATCACTGGAGCTGACCATTAGACAAAGCACAGTTGGGATAGAGATTTAATTACCAAATTTTTCTTCCAGAAATGGCAGTGTGTGGAAGATGCCAGTGGAAAGCTGAAGCTGCATAAGTGCAAGGGAATGGCGAACTTGGCAGCCGCAGGCAACAACAAGGGCACCTCCAATATTTTGCCCAAGTATTACAACAGGAATAGCGAAGATTGCAATTGTGAGGAGAATGAATACAAGCTGAGCCATGTTGGACGGAGAAAGAAACTCTTCTCCAAGAAAAGTAAGTGAATCCACTGTATCTTCTGCCTTTGCCTTAGAAAACTGTTATGAGTTTGTTCGCTAACACACATCATTGTCCTAATTTTCATGGGCATTGAATTCTATCAGCATATGTACTGTGTATGTAGCTGTGAAACAGTGTGCCTCATGTTGACAACCAGATTTGCAAATATCTCTCTGTATGAAGAAGAGTGTTTTGATCCAAAACAGGGTCCTATATTTGTGTCTTTCAAAACTGGGAAACGCAGTACACACACTGAAGTGGCAGCTAGCACATCCTTACATAGGCCATGAAACGTCAACAGTGTTTTACAGCAAATACTGTGATTTTCAGTAGGTACTGCAGTGCTTGGAACTGTTACTGCAGTAATTTATTTTTAATAAGGATGCGTGTGCTTTGTTACAGAAGCTACTTGCTGCTAACATCCTTTCCTTGTGCTCAGTCAGCAGAGACAATGCTGACTTTTAACCAGAAATCACGTCCAAAGGGGATGACTCTGTTTCTAGTTTCCTTGGCACAGATCAGGCGCTTTTTCAGAAAGCCCTCTCCACTGGCTCTGTATTAAACCTTAGTCAGACTAACATCTGTATTTGAAGTGCATAGTCTAATTATAGATTAAAGAGGCAAATGGCAGCACAGAATTATCATTCACTTGTAATGTTTCTTTCGTCTCACTCCACAAATACAGAGCCTTAATTATTTAGCAGATTAGTCTTTCTGTATAATGACCTGGCACAAGCTTCAAACAGAGAGTTTAAATTGATTTTCTCCCATTATATTTGCCTTGCAAGCTGATTAGTACCTACTAAGCTAATTTTTAGTTGAAAAAAATTATTGGTTCCAGGATGAAATTACTCAACTATACTTGCTGTTTAAACATGTGGCACAGCAGATAATCTTTAAATAACACTTGAACTTGCAGTTCAATTAACTTTTTTTTTTTTAAAGTCATACAGAAGAAAGTTCAGTCATGGGGAGTCAAATAACAGGAGTAGATTGAAGGCACTTAAATAAGAGGAGGTAAACAATTTAAGTGACAGCAACATAATGCTATCTGATAATACTTAACACTTACTTAAGTACTTTTCATCTGTGTAGTGCTTCCTAAACATTAACTAATTTTCACAACATCCAGAGGAGGTGGTTAAGTGTATAATTACCTTTAGTTTATGTATGAAGGAGGTTGAGGTTAAAAAGTGAAGGTTGCTCTCTCTAGCAGAGGGATCAGAATGCTGGGTTTTTTCCTGATGTTCTTCTCAGAAGTGGCAGTTTATCCTCTACCCTTCAGCTCAGTTGCCTCACTGAACTGTAAGGCATGAACTGGAGCAGTGTAAGATAGGATCTTGACAATCGTGTTTCCATTGCTTGTGTCTTGAGTAAAATAATGGACTCCACAGACACTTTGTTTTTCCCTCTGACCACGTACCATAGAGTGAAAGAGGTTAGCTTGGACCTATTGGCATAGACACTTTGATTTGGTGTTGGCTCTTCTTTTACGTGCGCTCATCTAACAAATCACACACTGAATGCAAATGAGCACAAAGCAATACAAGTCAAGGTAACATAGCAAGGTTTTTCTAAACAGCTTACCTAAAGAGCTGGCTCACTGGGTTGTGGATGGCAAGAGGGTGACCTGAATACTGATGGCGTGTGGTTGGAATTTTGTGACCTGTTCTGTGAGACTTGGGATAAAGTACAGTCTGTTCTGGGTTGCATTGTTCTGAGGGCGTCTTTGGGGTCTGCTACTCAGGATTTGATGAGTGCACAGGATCATACTGCAGCCCTACTTGCATGCCAGTAAATGCTGTTCATCAGATTGAACAATAGCTGAATGGAAAATACAAGTTTCAAACTGGACTATGGTCACATCCACATTAATGTTTTAGTTCACAGCAATAGTGTAGTTTTGAAGGAAACACCCTGATCACTCCCTTCTGTCATGCACAATAGAGATGGATTTGCAGAACAATTTTGATGGATTCTAATCTACAGTCATCTGCAGAAAACTAAATTGGATTCCCTGCTTCTAGGGTGCATCAAGTCTGTTGCAAACCCTGATGGGGGTATGAGGACTGGTCTCTCAGAAAGATAAAAACCAGTTGTGTCTAGTGAGAACATGTGGTTTAAAAGACCATACTAAATTGCTGATAGAGGAACTGGAGCACCAAACGTTTTGATAAAATAATTACTTTCTAATGTAGGCATGGTCAAGGCTCATTGTTAGCTGCACTTAGCAGGCAACAATGTTTCCCAAACTGAGTAAATTCAGTTGCAAAACAGGGTCATGTTGTGGCCCAAATGGCAGGGCCATTGTTGTGTACAAATACACAACTCGCCTGCAAAGCTTTTACATGCTGGAAACCCATAAGCATTAATATTTGCTATGTCTGGGTTTGGGTGTTAGCAGTGTTTGCATTTCTGTGTCCTATTCATTTTCTTTGGTTTTTTGTTTTTTTCTTTTATTAGAAAGATGAAACAAACCTTTGCAGTAGGAAGAAAGTTTAAAGTAATAGCAAGCTCTTAAAATGCTTGGCTGTGTTGTGATCTATTATGTTTGTCTTGCTGTGGATTTGATCTCCTCCTCCTGTGATGAACAAGTGCGTGTGATTAAAGGAGTTATTAAACCGCGTGTAGAGAAACGATAGGCCACACAGATTTGTAAACAACAAACAAGTGCCTACAAAGAGGCTAGTGCATTTTTATTCCAATTTTCATGTCACTCATTTTTCTTTTGAGGTAGTCTCCATGCTGGAGCAAAATGACTTTCTTTGTTCCAAAAAAAACCCCAAACCCCAAACATGAACATCAGCTACTTTGAAATAATACATTTGAAATATAATTTCTAATGGCGATTGTGAGAAACTGGATGCAAGAAAGTTTTTTTGAGGGGGGGGGGTGTGTTTCCACTTTGAAATATCTAAGGACATAGATTCAAAATAAGATTTCTAGAAATCCTTCGGTATGTAATGACCAAGAAAAAACACCTCTAGACCCTTATCTGTATTTCTAGACACTTGAGATATTTTCAAAAAATTGACAAGAAACTGCCTAATTTTGTTATAGAAAAATATGCTGCTTCTCTACAACATTCTGGAAAATGCGTAGACATTACTGGGAAATGTCAAGGAGGAGCTGATGAGGCTGGTGGTGAATATTCTCCTCATGGCACATGTAGAAGCAGAGTCTGTGCATGCTGACCTAGTCTTTTGTCATTGTGATGCTGGAAAATACATCAGATCCAAAACACCTACGTAGAGTAAGTGTCATCAGGGAAGACCAAGAGTTCTCGGTTTCCTGCAGTGTTTCCCCACGCAGTTGTGCTCCTGCTTTGGGGAAAGTGCCATACAGTAGTTAGGGCTGGTTACAGTCTTCTCAGTTCTCCCTGGGAGACCTATCATTTCCAAATGATCTCAGTGTTAAATCATGGATTTGGCAACTGCAAAATAAGTAATAAGGCTTGAGTGATGGAGATGGGAGGAGAATTAAGTATAAGCCTGAAGGCTGGGCATGTTTATGTCAGATATGAAGTTTATGGTTTTATAATACACCATTGCCTTACTTTATTCAGTTGACTAATAATTTTGGATACTGCAGTTCCTGCTTTTGCTAGACAGTGCTGAAACCTGAGATGTCACCAAAAAATAGTCGTAAAAAAATCAGGTGTGCTTGAGTCTCTAGACTGTCTGGGGAAATTTGGACCAGAACAGCATACTTCCTTTCAGGTTCCAACGAAGATAAGCATGCTTGTGAGGTGGTCCAAGGAGAGTGGGGCACCGAAATGTAGTTAGCTTTCTTAGGCTTAAATTTCTCCAAGCTCCATTTCCAGTCTCAATTCTGAGGATGCAACTTTTAGCAGTACCATCCGTAAGACAGCTGGCATCTGTAGGACCAGGGCAAGAGAGACGTTAGGGCTCAGAGAGCTGACCAAAGCCAAACTTTAATAACCTGAAAAAGGGGGGTACAGCTGTTTGGGGCCCAGTATTTAACAGCCCTAGATCTACTTTCTTTGTGAGATGTGTACACAGGTAAATGAATTGGAGAGTAAAACTTAAGCCTGGCAGAGGATCGACTAACAAATAATTAGACACCGGTATTTATGCCTGCCATGCACTTTGCAGGCAGGGATCATAGCACAGATGAATATTGATCCTATTAAATATTTTAACCACTTCCTCTGAAAATAATGGAGTTTGGTGCTAATCACAGCGCTGAGTCAGCACTGTGGATGCCACGTTGCGATAAAGTGATATAAGTCCTTCATGAGCTGTCTCACTCCAGACCAATTTGTTCATTGTGAGGCTGGATTAGTTTGGCTACAAGGGAGGAGTAACTCCTGACTTCTAATTCTTCAGGGACGTGTGTAGACGACAGTTCCCTGCAGCTATCTGCTGAGGCCCAGTGTGCTGGATTGGCATATTAGACTTGGAAGGAAGGTAAATTGTTAGTTGGCTGAGCTTAACAAGATGAAATGAGGGAACAATTAAAGAAATGAGAGTTTATAGTTTGAATGTAATTGTTAGGGTGTAGCTTTTTGGAACTTCCTCCTACTTCTGCAAAGACGGGAGTTTCCGTCTCATTTAGTCAAACATTTCCTGAATAGGTGCCTGAAATAGGGTTGGTCTTTTGAGTGTTTTTTTCCCCTTCAGCAGTGACTCACCTGGCTTAATATAAGCAATAAACTTTGAACCACAGGTGGAAAATGTGCAAAGCCAGACAATCCAGCTGGTATTCTACTTTCTGTGTGTGGTACTGACAAGAATATAGTGCTTGGACCAGTTTCAGGTGGGAGGAGATAGTTACTTCTCTTCCCACAGTCTGCAAAATGGCTTTTGAGGCTTTTGCGATCCATTTGGAATTAATGTAAAGCTTCTTGAAAAACATCACTCTGCATTAATGCCAAAGCATGCCAATTGACATGAATATTTCTGCTTTCAGTTTTGGTTGCTCTACCGCCCATTCTGGTTTTTTTCCCCTGCTTGTTTTGCCGGGGAGATTATCCCACAGAGAAAGCTGGCTTTTCTGCAGAGCTTGGGATTGCAAGAAAGATGGGTCTTCTCATTTGGCACACTGGTTGAGTTTTCCCCTCATTAGGTTGCAGAAGGAAGTCCCCCTCCTGTGAGATGTGCCGCGTGTTTCAGCTCTGTGCAAAGGAGGGGCCCGGAGGAGCCAAGAGACTCGATTGTTTCCAGTAATGTCTTAGATGACCCCAAGCCTCATATACAGAGCAAAGACTCAGGCACTGGGCAGGGAGGAGAAGAGAGGCTGTGGTACCGAGGTTGTACTTTTTCCTGCAGGAAAGAGGTGATTGTGTTCAGTGTAACGAGTGACTCTCAGCGGTTGTAGGCAGTGAGCAGGAAACGGTCAGAGGCAGACCCCACCGTACCGTAGGGAAGTTCAGAGAGGTAACCAGGATATATTTGTGCTATTCCAGACCAAACAGAAGAGGAGCTCTGGGGATTTGGGCCGGCACAGGGAACTTTGGAAGGCAGTAATGGTGAAGAGATCAATGGGAATCTCATACTGTGTAGTGACAATTCGTAGCAAATGTTTCATTGTGCCTTTGAGCTGCGAATGCCGAAGCAAAGTCAGAGGGAGTGCATAGCACCGGAGGGTTGGGCTTCGTGCAGAAAGCTGGTCTGCACATTGGGAAAATAGCTGCGAAGAAAAGAATTAAACGTGGATAAAGGTAAAGATTCAGATATTAATCCCTCCCCAAAAAATCAAGCATCTTATCTGGAAGAAAGAGCATAGAATTGAGAAACGGCTCAGCCTGAACGCTGGGGACAACTTCAGGGAAGTGTTGCAGGAGTCCTCGCACTGAAGCGTTGTGGGGCAGACAATAGAAAAGAGCAGAGAACCAGTCTGTAGGGATGACCTCAGACCTTGCTGTCTTCGGCTGTCTTGGTTAGTTTTTTTAAGTCCTTACTGCCATCTAGTGACTCTGGGGGGAAGAGCGAAGTCTCTTTGAGCTGTTGGCTCCGACAGTGATACTGGACAAGTACGTTTTCTCTCCCCTCTGCCATCCCTGTGCATTTGTGTTGTATCTGCCCTCTCTCATGCCTGAAGGCATCTGTCTATCCGTGCACAAGGTAATGAAGCAGCAGCTCCGAGGACAGCTGCAACAAACACTGTTTGTCATCAACTTTTTTTTTTTTTCCTCCCAAGAACCACGAAGAGGATTAAATTGTAACATGGTGTTTCTCCCCCTCTTAATCCTTTCACTTCTCTTTCCATGCAGAATACAAACCAAGCTATGTCCGGAATCGCTCTATCCGTTCTGTGTCTGTTGAGCTGGATGGAGCCATTTATAACTTGGGTTTAGAGGACGGCTACCAACCTGTCTTACCGAGAAACATCACCAAGCGACACAAGATGCAGAGGGCTGTTCTTCGCGAGGAGGAGGATAAAGACATGGGGGAATACAGTGGCACTGGTGGCATTGCAGAGTATGCAGCCCCTAACCTAATAAAAGTGACTCACCGGTGAGTGCACGTGGTACATCTCTAAATGCTTTTGCTGCTGAAGTGGCTGCTTTACATAAATGGGTGTGTTAACTTGTGATAAACATGTCGTGTCCCTTTGGATACCCAGTCTAGCTTCACTGAAATTCGTAGCCTCGTCTGTACAACAGCTTTCAGTTTTGTTTTAATTTTGTCACGTACAGAGACACACGAAGGTACTGAAGAACCACAGCAGTGCTTTTGTACCTTCTGCGCTTTGGGGTCAGTAGCGACTGAGCAGTGCGTGTTTCCAGTGAGGACAAGCAAAACTGTTCGCTACGCTTGTGTGAGCACCTGTCTGAGACAGGGAAGGCCCTGCCCCGGAAATCTCCGTGTGCAGCAGAGGCCAAAGGCTCTAGCGCGAGTATGACGCGCTTTCATGGCACTGGTTGCTTTGTATTTCAAACACCAAATCAGTCCTAAGGGAAGGACACAGCCTCCCAGAGCTTTCAGTAGCCAGTGCTAGGAAAGGAAAATCCATATTGTGGATGAAGTTGGATGGACCAGGGGCATTGGGAAATGGAATGTGATGAGAGAGAGGTGAAGGAATTGTCTGGGCACTCTAATAGCTAAAAGTCTGTTCCTCGGTGTGCAAGTCTAGGGGCTGATGATGTATCTTCAACTGTACTTAATTAGTTTAGTCACCATTTCTGCTTGTGACTTATCCGGAAATCTGCCAGTCATTATTGATTACAAACAATTTAATATTGTTTAATAACCAGCTCAGGTAAACCATACATGAGCCCGTTAGCTTCTGTTGAAATCTGTGGTTTCCATTTGACTTGTGTTTACAGGGAATAGGAGGAAGCGTAGCTAGGCTGACATCAGAGAATTGTGCCCTCTTACCCCAGCTCTCGTGAATGTTCCGGACCCATAAATCACTGTCTGTGCATTTCTTCTGGAACAAGTTAAATTAATTTTTGCTGCCTTACTGGGTGAATCCCAGATCCATACAAGGAACCATCAGAAAGGTCGTACGTAATTTGTGAGGAGTCCCCAGGAACAATTGCAGAAAGGGCAGCAGTGCAACACGTATGAGGTGGTTTTAAGAAAATAAAGGAGCATGGTAAATACTCAGCTTTAATTTAAAAAAGGTTCAAAAATGACTGCATGGTATTTGTTGACCCCTTACTAATAAATGCTCAGGTAAATCTGTCAAACATTTTTTTGCTTGTTTGTTTTCAAAAGAATTTTAAAACCTGGATTGCATTAGAAGTTAGTGAAACACAAGCACTTAAAATGGTCAGAGAGCATCTTGCCTTTGAAGTCAGGGAGAGTCTTCGAGAAACTTTATTCCTTTTGCAGAAAACAGCAAAATTTCTTTATTTCTTTTTTTCCCCTTTTCTGTATGGTGTAGTAATACATCTAGTAAAGAAGTACTTTATCCTTGCCCCTACCCCTGTATCACTTAATTATGCATTGGGAAATTGCTTCTGAGTAATGCTTTCAGTGCTTGCTAGTTAGTAGAGATTATTTATGTAGACAGCCTAATGAATAAGCAAGAACTCTGCGCAGCACAATTTACATATAGAAATTAAGCAGTCAACAGGTTCTCCTTGACAGGAATATTCTTCCTGAATTTTTCTACTTCTGAAAAATTTCCATGGCAGCTCAAACCCGAACTTCTTTCCTGGCTTATAGCACACTCTTCTTCTCTTGAATGAACACCAGTTCTTTTGGGTTCTGCGTGTCATCTCCATTCGGGCTTCTCATCTGTTCTGGACTCGTGTTATTAGAACCAGCTGTTTGCATTGCTCTGTGTGTCTGTATCCACTATAATAAACATTGTTTGTTTTCTCATGCGAAGGTGCTATATCCTGGAGAACGATACTGTTCAGTGTGACACAGATCTGTACAGGTCACTGCAAGCTTGGAAGGACCACAAACTTCATATTGACCACGAGGTCAGTGATGTTATCAGTCATGCGTTTCCAGTCTGTGTTTTTCGCACGGTTTTCTGAGGGCTGATAGGATCATGCTGACTGTGTCTGTCAGCCTCTGGGTGTCTTTGTCCCTCCCTGGAACCTTTTGAACTCGCTGGCTGATTTCAGAATAGATATTTCAGAGATAATGAAGTTATTACAAGTTTGTGAAGACAAGATGCTTCGTGGAGAACTGCAACTGAAGGGACAGCTGAGAAATGTTATAAGCCTTTTGTGATAAATGAGAGACTTATAAGTATCCGTGTCCTGGGAAAAATTTCATCTGCATCTTTTTCACATCTTATTAGCCCTGCTCCCCAGTGTACCTCTCAAAAAGAGGCCTTCAACAGACAAACATAAGCCCAAGGAAAAGTTAGCTTCATTAGTTTCAGTGTTTCTAGAATTATTTATTTTGCTTTCTTGTGTTTTTCTTAACCCTTGCACATTGGAATTGAATTTGTTTTTCTTAGGCCTGTGTGTATGAAGAACCTGGAGATCATTTGCCCTATGAAATTTGCTGTAAAGCTTCATCTGACATTATTTCTCACTATTAGTGACAAAATAAGCTCAAACCCTTCACACGTCACGTATGAAAGAGGCAGTCTTCTACGGACCAGATAATGGGGGAACAACTGCCAAAGAGAAGCATAAAGGACCTCCTGTAATCTCTTCCCAAATTAATGAATTCACAGGAAAGTCCTATGTAAGAACTTGTTGGCCCCCTTTGATGGCCCAGATTGACACGTAGCAAGGCTGATAGATACTGAAAAACTTACTGGCTCTGCTAGGATTCATAAAGGGCAGTTTCAGCATCACCATGTTTGTTTTTTCTAAATCCTTTTTCTTCAGAAAATGTAGTCTGTATGGAGTGCCAAGGGAAAGGAGAGCTCACTTCTGTCCTGTTGCCCTCCTGACTGAGGGTCACAGGGCTGGATTCTTTGTGTGTTTTTCTTGAACATTCTGTCCTGTCTGTGCTTCAGCAGCCGTGTGCTTCCACCAGGCTTGTGGTCACCGATGTCTACTGGTAGTTTTGCAGTGACTTCGTTGTTCACACTGGATTACTTTGGTTTTTTCTGCTGTATAAAGAACTGAGGTGTGAGCTAGACTGAACAGAAGCAGGAGGTTCATTTACTGAAAAAAAAATCGTTGGTTAAAAATAAATCATGTGGGTGGCACAATTAACTGCTAATCCATAGCCCACGTGGCCAGACGCTGCTAAAGGCTGCTACGCAAAGTGACAGAGCCTTGCTGCTTCTCTTTTTCAGAAGAAACTTCCTCCCCATTCCCTCCTTAGGTTTAACAGGCTGAAATTTAAGGACTTCATTTTCCTTGGAGTAACCTTTCTCCTCTTGCAAATGTGCTGTAGGGCACAAGAGGACAAATCATAATGGAATCAGGAGCGGGTGTCTACCTGAGGCTGTCTCTCCATTCCCCAGTGCCACATTCTGCTCTCGCATTCAGTAATTAAAGCAGGGCCACGGCCAGCGAGGTTTCCTTTTGGAAGGGCAGATAACCTGAAAATTCTGTCAGTGGTGAGAGTCGTGGAAGGTGGTGAAAAGGGAGCATCTGGAGACAACGGAAGGGGGTTGAGGAGATCAAAGTGGCCAGCAGGAGTAGGGAAGTGATAGTCCCCCTGTACTCGGCTTTGGTGAGGCCGCATCTGGAGTACTGCGTCCAGTTTTGGGACATTGAGCTGCTGGAGCGTGTCCAGAGAAGGGCAACAAAACTGGTGAAGGGACTGGAAAACAAGTCTTATGAGGAGCAGCTGAAGGAACTGGGGTTGTTCAGCTTGGAGAAGAGGAGACTGAGGTGAGACCTGATCGCTCTCTACAACTACCTGAAAGGAGGTTGTAGTGAGGAGGGTGTCGGTCTCTTCTCCCAAGTAGCGAGAGACAGGACGAGAGGGAATGGCCTCAAGTTGCGTCAGGGGAGGTTTAGGTTGGATATTAGGAAAAACTTCTTCATGGAAAGAGTAGTGAGGCATTGGAATGGACTGCCCAGAGAGGTGGTTGAATCACCGTCCCTGGAGACGTTCAAAAAACACATAGACGTGGCACTCCAGGACATGGTCTAGCAGGCACGGTGGTGTTAGGTTGACGGTTGGACTTGATGATCTCAGAGGTCCTTTCCAACCTTAGTGAAAGTAAGGCTAAACCATGCTGTGGGTTTTTTTCTTAACCTGTATCTTTACTTCTTTTAGATTGAAACTTTGCAAAATAAAATAAAAAACCTGAGGGAGGTGAGAGGTCATCTGAAGAAGAAGCGACCTGAAGAGTGTGATTGTAACAAGATAAGGTATTTCTTGTGGACTTCAGAGTAATTATTTGTAGTGTGCAACTGTAGCTGATTTGTGTGGTTCATAGGAGAGATCAGAATCTGTTCCGTTAGGTGGCTGCCCTTACTATGCTCTCATGTAACTCTTTCTGGAAGAGTTGGGCTGCTGCAGAACCACAAGGCCCACCTTCTGCTAGGCAGGAAGTTAATCACCTCTCTGGCAAGTGGTGATGAGGTAACAGGGCATGTTACGTGGCTTCTAAGCCAGTTAGTTATGCTCTTGCACCAAAGATGCTGCCATTAGATACCAGGGGTTGATATTGTGAGCTGCAGGCTTTTTTCTGGAAGCTTCTTCTCTGCAAGGGCAAATTGGCAACACAGTGCAGCATTAAACAAATGTGTTTTAAAAAGAAAAGTCTGTGAAGTGTGTGGGATAATGGGTAGGGACATGGGGGAATTTCTTCCTGCTCAGGTTTTTCAGGGCTGGGTGCATTCTCTCTTAGGATGCAATACTGCAATATTTAGCAGCTATTTCAGGTGGGAGAAGCAGGAATTAATTGGTGCAGAGTAACTGTATTTTTGTAACCACCACTGACTTAGTGCATCAGATCTTTTTTTCCCCTAGTAGAGATAATTGGTGAATTAATTGCAACAGGTGCTAAAATGGTGATTATGCATTAAGGTCTCTGCATAGTCGGTTCTCATATAGCCAAATATTTGCAAAATGGCTGTAGGATCAGCCCACTGATGGTGTGGAAAGAACGTTCAAGCACACCTGAAACCTCCTGGGGCACAGGCAAGCTCCTGCTCTGCAAATAAGCACAGCAGAAAATCTTTCAGAATCAAATGTTAACCCAAACAGAATTTGCCCCTGAGAAAACTGTTCAGAAAGAAACTGGGAGCAGCTGCTCCTGATCATAGGGACCACAGAGCAATCTCTGAGGCTGCTGTGAGCCAGATGTCACCGGGAGGAAGCAGCCACACTGGTAGTAGCAGTATGAGTGTCAAAGAAAAGCTGTCCCTGAATGTTCTCAAAGCCATGAGGCAGCTGTGCCAGCGGCTGTGGCTAACACAGCTTTAACCAAGTAGCCTCTGTGAGGCTCAGTCTCTTTGCTACAACAGGACAGGGGTTTGAGCATAACGCTTAGATCCGTGGAGCTGCAGCGTACCCCGGGTTACAGACGTGAGGTATGTAGTCGTTGTGGCCTACGTGGATTCTACGACATAATAGCTTGAGCACAGGTCACTAAAACATGGAGCATTGTCTTGGATTATGCCAACCCCCACATGGAACCCAGGGCAAAAAGTGTTTAACAGGAAGTCAGTATCATTTGAAATGCACCCTCCCACCCCCCTCCGAAGTTTATATTGTCTTATACCCCACTGCTTTCAAAACTGATGTTAACAAGTCAGTTTATTTAATATATACTGTAAAGATGAAGTTATTTTTTGTAGTGAATGTTTTATTGTAAATGTAAAGAATGTTAAATTTTTCAGGGCCAAAATAGGAAGCGCTTATATTTGTGCATAGCATTATAAGATGAATAATCCCATTGCAATCAATGAAGTTAACCATCTGACTTATATATGTTTAAGTGTTTGCAGAATTGCATTGAGTTAGGAGTTAGCATTTAGGAAATACCCAGTGTCTGTGCAAGATAAAAAATTGAGGATAGATAGTTCTTTATTAATCTTGTTAATTTCCTATAAGGATTAAATTTACTAAAGCTCCTGGTAGCATTAATAATTTAAAAGATCTGTTCTGGTTTGAAGGGCATTTTAGTCTGACAAGTAACTGAATTTTGTACTGTTTGGAAAATAACATTTATTGAACTTAGTTTGTCTTTGCGGGTTTTATCTGCCCTGTGTAGGGAAACAAGAACCACTAAGAACTAAAACTGAAGACTGTAGCAGTGTTGCAGTGCAGCTGTAGGGCACCAGAGGCCACTGTGCACCAATGCTCTGAGGAAAGAACGAGGCCCCGAAGGGCGCAGGAGTGCCTGACCCAGCCTAGCAGGGCTGCTTTGTATTCATCGCATACATGAATAAGTTGAAGGGAGAAGTGACACTGGATTAAATCTGCTTCAAATCCAGTGTGATCGTGTGTGAACAGGAGTGATTGTCTTTCTGTGGTTCACTAACAGTGCTGGTTTTATTTTCCAGTTACCATTCAAAACACAAAAGCAAACTGAGGCACAAGGGATCTGGTCTTCATCCTTTCAAGTAAGTAAGTGAAGGCCTATGCCTCTGAAAGAGGAGATGCAAAGACATTAAATTTGGTCTGTGCACAGCACTTCCAGACTAAGCAAAAGTCATACTATTTCATTTAAACTGTATTGAAAAGAACAAACAAACAACAGCTGGGCAAGGAGCTAAGCCCATGCTGAAATGATTGGAAATTCTGCGATGTGGTTCCTGGTTTGGGAAGTGTCACATCAGACTCCAGGCGAGCGTAAGCCCTTTTGGAGGCTTTTGGTTTTCCCCTTCCGGAGCCATTTGGAAGAGAAGCCATTTAATTAAAAAAATACCAGTTCTTCCTTTCCCTCAATGCAGCTTATTTTATTAGCTGCTTCATTCTTTTTAGGTCTGTTCAAGTATAACAGAGTCTGCATGACTCTTATGTTTCATGTCTGCAGAAAAGCCCTACAGGAGAAAGACAGGCTGTGGCTGCTTAGAGAGCAAAGACGAAAGAAGAAACTGCGCAAACTGCTGAAGAGAATAAAAAATAACGACACGTGCAGCATGCCGGGTCTGACCTGCTTCACCCATGACAACCAGCACTGGCAAACTGCTCCCCTGTGGACACGTAAGGAGACTTTAAACTAAGTCACAGGTAGGCGGGTATTGGCTGGGCTGGGCTAGGCTAGGATGCAGGGTTACAGAAGTTGCCGATGTCATTAGCAATGTAGCCGAAGTCAGGCAGCCTTCCTCATACTAAATCATCTGTTTCAGTGTTGCCATTATCCTTCCACAAAAGGCAAGGGAGTTAAAACCAAAAACAACTGCAAAACCCCTAGAGATACCCTACAGCCCAGCTTGGGGGAGGATCTTGCCATCTGAAATGGTTCTCAGCCAGAGAAGACGGGGAAAGCAACTAGCTGAGATCTTGCTAAAGTCAGCCATGTTGTGAGGGCAAGAAGGCGATGCTGGAAGGCAGTCTCTGCTTTAGAGCTCAGGAGTGAGAGAGAAACTGTCTGTGAATAAAGTAATACTGTAAACAAGGTAACAAACAGGGTCCAGGGCAGCAGCACCTAGCTTATGTCTTCATAACTCTTCTGTTTGCAGTGGGCCCTTTCTGTGCCTGCACCAGTGCCAACAACAACACTTACTGGTGTTTGAGGACAATCAACGAGACCCACAACTTCCTGTTTTGTGAATTTGCTACTGGATTTCTGGAGTATTTTGATCTCAATACTGATCCATATCAGGTACTTGATCATAGAACAGCTCTAGAAATACCACATGGTTCCTTACTGATGATAAATTGAAATAGCGCAGTATTGGGGCAGGGTGTAGATACGGCCTGAATCAGGGCACGTGGTGTGATTTGGCTTCTTTCCTGTTAGGAATAAACCACGTGCATTCATATAGGAAAGTTGCCAAACTGGAGAGCAACAGTTACTAACAAGAAGCCCTGTTTATTACAGCTAATCAATGCAGTGAATACGCTAGATAGAGATGTTCTCAATCAACTGCACGTCCAGCTCATGGAATTAAGAAGCTGTAAAGGGTATAAACAATGCAATCCAAGAACCAGGAACATGGATCTGGGTAAGTGCCTCTCCTCTCACACTCAGAAGCTCCCAAAAGGAAATGGGGCTTGCTCTTACCGTTATGAACCTTGTATCAGTCAAAAGGATTTTAGTATTTATTTACACTGTTAATGTCCTGCAGAGGCTGACAGCTGCATGCTCAAATTCTTTCTTTGTTTAGTTTGTGTTGCATAATGTTTCTTAAATGAAGAGTGAGACTTCAGCAGTACAGTGAGGAGTATTGCTGAGATGCAGGGGAAGGAGATGAGGAAGGAACAAAACTGATGAGAGAGGGGAAGAATACCCAAACCGCCACTTCCAGGCTCACAGAACTATTTCAGTCGGAAGGGATGTCTGGAGCTCATCTGCTCCACCCCTCTGTGCTCAAGGCAGGGTCAGCTCTGAGGTTGGACCAGGTTACTCAGGACTTTACTCTGTCCCATCTTGAAAACTCTGAGGACGGAGATGCACAACCCCTCTGCGTAACCAGTTCGAGCAGCTGAGTGTCAGCATTCCAGCTGAAGGCACACGTTTTAGGAGCGCTTCTTTCAGAGACAGCGCAGGCTGTGCAGCCTTGTGGTAAACTGCCTAAAAAGCAACTTCAAAAAGGACACTAGTGCTTAAGCTGATCAGTTTTCCCTGGCCTGTGTTACTGCAAGGCACTTGTGCAATAGCAGCACACGTACGAAGGGCTGCGTTACGCTGCCAAAGGATGTGCTCGTCACTGGATTTGAATTCCAAAAAGCAAAATGGGCCTTTGGGCCTTTACTCTTGTTCTAGGTTAGTTTCCTCCTTCCCTATTCCTTAAACTTTCTCTGTGTCCACTCAGTTACTCAATGGATCTGTTTTTTATACTGCCTGTGATTTGATTTTATTACTGTTTAATGCTGACAGCAAACCAAAAGGTACAGTTGTTTTTATTTCTTTACCCCTTAGTACAATCAAGTTGACACAAGAAATGCTGTTTTAAAAAAATTGTAGCCTTTAGAGGTTGAAGGCCCACACCGCAAAAATACTGCTATCTACCCAAGTCCACCCAGCCCAAAATACTATTTCGGGTCTTAGTACATGCACTACACAGAGCTGGTCATATTGAAATCAAATGGGTTTTAGTGCTTAAACACACACCACTGAAGGAGCTTTACAGAAAAGTTTCAAAGGTTCTACCCCAATTTACAGCCTGTTTTACCTAGAATAAGGGACTAAAGATGAAAATAACAACTCCAACTAACATGGAAATATTTATCATGGCAATACACAGTAATATATTAATATATTCTTAGGTCTCTTTTTTAAATTGTGCTTTACTAGTATGTTATTCTGTTGCAGGCATGGTTAGTAATGTTGTTAATCTTTCCTCATCTAGGACTGAAAGATGGAAGCTACGAGCAGTACAGGTACATTTTTAAAAAAGTTAAATTACTGTTCCCAAGTACTACCTTGATCCCAGTGGCGGTGGGAGCGTGGGATTGAGAACCACCTGGACAGACGCCGCCTGGAGCGGCATTTGCAAGGTCTTTCCCTCCCAGTTACTGTGGAACACGGGAGCTGTTTCTGTTTCAATGTTACAGCATGTTCTAACCTTTGTAGTGAAAATTCAGGCTAAGCTCTCCTCCTTCCTCATCTTTCAGATCGTGGTGCTGGTGGTTTTCTTAGTGGTGATGGTTAACTTTTTTCTCCTTTTGCTGCTTGAAAATTAGGCAGTTTCAGCGTCGAAAGTGGCCAGATGTGAAGAGACCATCATCTGCCAAGTCACTGTGAGTTGGGGGCAGTTCACGAAAAGCATTATGCTTTTACTCACCTTTCCTTCCTTTGCTTCTCTATCGCATGCAGCACCTCTTTTAACAACATCATCTCTTCTCATGGAATGCTTAAGTGGGAAGTCCTCTGAATTATGCACAAAACATGATCCTGCCATCACTGCAGGGAACCACTGCTGTACAAAACCTCTTGGCACATGTTTTTTGGGAGTCAGGGAGCATTAAGGTCAAGGCAATTTCAAACTTAAGCAAAGGTGGATGCTCAGAAGAAACCAATTATGGTTAACTGTCATTAAAAATTGAGACCATTATGTTGGGTTTATGTAAATTTAAACTTCTAGCAGTCCCTCACACCATCCAGAAAGAACAAAATTGATTGTAATTTCTCAGACTAGAGACAGTATCATGTATTTTCTTGCTATTTATCCGAGCACAGACTCACGTGTTGTGACCAAAAAAAGCAAGTTAGAACAGAAAGTAGACTACGAGACAGATCTGTACATTTTGTTTTATTCTGACATTACACTAAAATCTAAGAATGCTTTCTGCTTACTGAACTGCCTTGTAAAACTTGAAGATGATAATCAGTTCTCAGCTTGCCAAAGCTCAAAGGTGAGACACAAATCTGAAGTAATGAAAAAGTTACCTCTGCCATGTCGGTTACTGCCTCTGCATCTCCCGTTGAAAAGAAGGCTGAGATATCAGCGCATTAAAAATCATTAGGTGCTCTCAAATTGTGCAGTGAAAAACATGTACGAGTACCTTAATGGGCAGGCTGGCGTTCTCAGCTCCTCTGAGCGGATTTCCTCATTTAAGGGTGGTATTTTCATTTCTAGCTGAAGAGATCCAAACTGGCTTCAGAACCAAAATGAAGCTAGAATTCACAAGATACAAGTTTTGAACAGGTTGGCGTTTCAAACACAGTTGGATTGTTTCTGTGACGTACCTACTGTATTTTTATAGGTAGTCCACAGTGTTTCAATTACTTTTTTTCTGGATGGAACTACTAGATTGGGTATTAGGAAAAATTTCTTCATGAAAAGGGCTGCCCAGGGAAGCGGCTGAGTCCCCATCCCTGGAGGTATTTAACAGCCATGCAGATGTGGTGCTTGGGGACATGGTTATGGTAGGCTTGGCAGTGCCAGGGTAACAGTTGGACAAGAGGATCTTAAAGGTCTTTTCCAATCTAAAGGCTTCTATGATTAAAAGTATCTTTCTAACTACTTCCTACTGGAATGTTACACACTAAATCATGTTTTTTTTATTTTAAAGAGGACAACTGTGGGAAGGATGGGAGGGCTAATCTCCCCCAGCCGCTGCACCTCCATGAGGACACAACTGGCCAGAACTTGAATCCATGTACAGACTAAAGGAAAATGTGTGTGACTTCAGAAAGAATTACGATGTTAGCCTGGAGGACTGGATAAACTTTGAGGCTGCACTAGATAGAATGTTTGCACTGGTGAGTGGATTAAATAGATGCAGTGAAATTATGGGAAATGCTGTCAGAAATACAGATCTCTGAAATCCACTATCGTACCTGCTTTTTGCTTTGGATTATACCTCACCTGCTTCACAAGGCGTTTTACTTCAAGAAGACACCACTAACACGGATCCAGGAGTGGAGAGAAGAGGAAACACAGCCACATCCCAAAGAGGATTGCTGTCCCAGGGGCAAAGTGTCCACAACGACAGCGGAAGTAAAAACACTTTTCAGTTCAACTGCCTCTTCAGATGTCATGAGAAAAACTTCAAAGCCCAGTATAACTCTAAAGCAAGATTTAGAAATCACGGACACTTTTTCTTCTAACTGGAGTAAAGGTAATGGTGGAAAAGAACTTCTAAGAGGTTCAGGAATTGAAGTGAGCACATTGAATATTCTTGACACCATATTTCTCAGATTTCCTCTGAGGCTACGTTTTAGTTCCACGTTTACTTCTCCATCCTATTGACACCTCTAGGAAAATTAGATAAAATCTTGACTAACAGGATGCCGGATTCTTGGAGGGGTTGTGTAAATATTGATCAATATACTGTTTGAAAAGAAATTCCTTCAGGTTGTGAAGAATTTTGTTAATAAAAACAGGGGAATGCCCACACACCATTTCTCAAAATGTTACTTAATGTTGCATAATACATTTCAGAATTTATCCATTTTTAAAAGTACTGAAAAATTTCAGTAAATGTACATCTTAAATTTTAATGAAATCAGATTTGTATGAAGTTTTTTTATGTGGTAATATTATATTGTATGTTCAAAACCAAAACAATTCCTTTGAGAAAGCAGCATTTGCTTAGTAATGTAACTTTTACATTTATTTAAAAAAAAAAGGCAGCTCCAAGTCGTTCAATACTTGTAGCCAATAAAAAATACTCTAGTTAGAAGTGCAGTCTACAAAAAAGTAGATGTTCTGGGTGACAGTTACTGTCGAAAGGCTTTTAAAGGGGAACCCCCACCATTTTACTAAGGCAGCACAATGTACACAGTGTCCATATGAGTATTTTCATAGAGCCGTTATTAAACACATTATAGTACAGGCACTAGTGGTGATCTTTGTACTTCAAGGTTTTTCCATGTTAATCTGCTGCCTGGTTTAAAGGCACACACAGGAGGGAGCTCACGTGACAGACTCAACCAACTGTGGCCTTGACTCTAACACAGAGGAACTCTTTTTTTCAAAACACAAACTTAACTCACACTTCTAGAAACACGGTGTAAAACACACTCTGGGAACGATTCCGATACTCTTCCTGGTTTTGCACATTAGAAAGTTCAAGTGGAATTACTTCATGAGGAGTAGGGATCTCTGGTACCATGCCCCCGTACTCAAAAAATATACTTGAATTTAGAAACTGAGAAAAAAGCCCTCTCAGCAAGTGGCAGTGGGGTCTTCCATTGCACGTGCTCTATAGTAAAACTAGGCTTGAGCCCATATTTGTATCACACATGAGGAAGTCAAATACACTTCCCACAATCTTCTTGGAAGTTCCTTTTTTTTTTTAATTATGGAGGTAATATATGATTGTCTGTCACTACAGCCATAGATTTTGTTTATAACCTGTTACATCTGCTAGCTGATGAGGTCCTGGAGCACTACAAGTAAGTAAAAATACTGAGTTTAAACTCACCAGCAGAAACGCAATTTTGCTGCTTTCCAGAGAAAAGCATTTGCTGTGTACAATTCCCAGTGAGTACACAGAAGGAATACTAAGAGTAAAGGAAAAAAAAAAATCTTCACTTACCTTTTTCTGTCTGCCTATAATCTTTGACAAGATGAGGGCAGGACTAGCATGACCCTGCGCAGCCAGCATTAGCGCTCCTGTTGTGTATCGGCCAGAGGCTTGAAGAGTTACCGTGTCCCTGTAGAGCAAACCCTGAGCTGTGGGACTTGATGTGATGCACGAAGCAGCAGTTATTTCATGAAAGGTAGGTTGTTGCCAAGATACAGGGAAAGCTACCACCTCTTCTCCTTTCAGCTTGGCTAAAGACTGCTGCTTACATAGAAAAAGACATAAATTCCAACTGTAGCTGCTACATGGGTCTCACAGGTGGAAGGTCGAAGTTGTTACTCCCTTAGCTTTTACGGCCAACTAGGAAAAAATGTAAATCATTTACTGTACCTCGCTTTCCTCTGAAATAGCACCAGATTTCCTCTGCCCTTTCCAGGATACAGTTATCAGCCTTAAAGTATTAGACAGCTAATACACTGTGTCGCCAAGTTCTGATTTTAAATAGAAACCTTTATTTACATTATTATTAACATCCAAACACAAAAATCAGAAGAGCAGTAATACCTTACAACCAACTCTTTATAAATCAGTCCCCGTGATTTTTCTGGTTTGCAACATAAAGATACAGATATTTCAAGCAATACTTAATGTAAACTAAACTTAAATGCAGTTCTCAATACTGTATGCCTTCTCCTGAGAATTTTTTTAAATATTGCTCTCAGAATTACATGGTTTCACACTCGCTGTATCATTCTGTCATCTGGTAGTCTGCACATAAATTCTAAAATAAAATGTGTGCTAATTGGTATAACATTCAAATAGTTTTGTCTTATGACTGAAAAATGGTCCTGATTTTCTAACTTTAAAAGCAGTATATTAGGCCAAGATTAGAAAAAAAAAATACTACATACAAATTTTATAAAAACATGGTTTCTGTGATCAAAAGAGTAACAAAGACATGTAGCAAAACGATGCTCATTACGCAGCAGGGATCAGAGGTGGCTGTACTAGCTAATGGTTTTCTTCCTGCTGAAAAGTGTTACACAGGTTGTTTTTTAAAAACATTCAGAAAAATCTGCTGCTCTAGAACCAAAACAGAACTGGTGGAATTATTAAATGTCAACAGGTTTCAAGGTCAGTTTTATTTCCTGCAGTAGGTAAGATTTTCCAACTAGATGCAGTATTATCATCAGTGCTGCCAAGAAAGATGTCAGCAATGCCTTTTAAAAATGCCCCCCTGCCCCCTTAATCAAGTTTAAACTAAAAATCTTTGGATTCAGCAAAAAAGTAGGTACTGGAAAGCTCCAGCATTCTAAACACAGATGGGAAAAAGGATGATCCTTTATAACATCAGTCAGGTACCAGTTACACACAGATGTATAAACAGAATCACTTCTTTCAAAAAAAATTAAAAGGGCATGATGTATAAAGACACAGTCCACGAGCTCACCTAATGAAAGCAATCGGGGTTTGTAGTTTCCATCAATATAATGAACAACTACAAAAATACAAAGATTGTTCTACTCAGATTTGATATAAAACGCAAGGGATTGTTGCCTTTCAGTGTCAGTAGGCAGCACTTACTCAACAAATAGATATGTCCTAGGAAATAAAAAAAGTTAAGAGTTCCTTAGGCTTTTAAAAGTTTTGCAGTAAAAAGCACACATGAACTGGGCTGAAGCTTTCAAATAAATGCTGTCACCTCATCTATACCCTCAATACAAATTGCAGAGACAGGGTTGCATAAAGCAGATTGATTGAATCTACATTCCCATTGGAACACAACTGGCTGTATGCTGAGGATGAGTGATTTGAGAATATTTCTAGTTAAAGTTATTTCTATTCAAATGGAAGATCGCCAAATATTCTGAAAAATAAAACCACCTCTTGCTTACAGTACCAAGAAGAAGCAATCAAGAACAAAGATACTTGGTTTTGCTCACTTGGGAGAAGTCAGTTTTCCATTACACAGTGAACAAGAGAACAAAAGCACCACACATCTTAAACATTTCTGGGTTGTCCCAGAGGGAGGTTTAGAGGTTTGACTCATCGTAACTGCCTGAAACTGGAAAAACTTCAAAGGGATCTTCATGTCAAGGAACCAAAATAGAGGCAGAGGGGGAACCTATCAGCAAATAATACGAATAAATTTGTAACCAGACTTAAATACTGATATGAGAGAAACCTGCTTAGAAAATACATTCATTGCTATTAGAACAATCGAAGGAGGTGCAGGCGTTTGGTTAAAGTGTGGCTTAATATCCTTAAAGGTTTCTGGATGTCATGTAACAACAAATACTTTGCAACAGACAAACTTCTTTCAAGAACATTTAGAGTTCGTGAAAATTGACCAAAAAAGACACAATTCAGACTCATCAAGTGAAAGGCAACATACTGTAGAAAGACGTGACCCTCATGACACGGCGTTAACACCTTACAATGCAGAGCCTTTTTGTCAAATTGCCTTATGCAAAAAGAAATGTAACAAAGTGCTTGCAGGTGGAGAAAGCATTTAACAACTGGTCTTTTATAAAAAGCTATATGTTAAAGATGTAAAAATAAATGAGGTGTTGAAGACCAAAGAAGAGAAAAATGTGGGCCAAGATCACCCAGCTTCAAAGTCATTAAATTTCATTAAAAAAAACCCAAAACCAAAAACCAAACAAAGTTCTATTTGGACCTCAACTACACTGAGTTTACAGAAATGAATTTTGTTAAATATTTAGCTTCACAAACTCTGCAAAAATGAGTTAGTGACCTACAAAAGTCATATATATAATACATTATCTTAAAGATCATATTTACAAAATTTATTCACAAAAAAACTGCAAAATTCTGATTCAGACTGCAGTGCCTTGCCTTGAGTTTTCTGAAGTTATTTTCAAAAAGATGAAAGATTATTGCTCTAATTTCCACACACAGAAAACATTACATTATGCAGTCTTTTCAAATAATTCTTAAGAGATTGTATTTGAGAAGGAACATGAGTACACCCTACCTTCATATTAAGTCCTTATCAAAGATATTGCATTAATCCATTATATAGTCTTTTATAAAGTGCACTCAGCTGCACATCAGTATGTAAATATTAGTCACAACTGTGTTTAAATAATTTAAGTTTATTATCCTCTCTTTTTACCCCTTGGCTTTAATGGACAGGATTCTGGACTAGTGTGTGCCAATTCATTTTGCACTGCTACTTTGCTTGGGAAATCCTGACTGATGGGGGTAAGAGATTAAAAGCAGCATTTATATTCAGGAATTAATCAAAGAGTCAAGGCTAGGAACTACATTCTCTGTCAGATATTGTTACTAGAGAAATCAGAAAATTCTTATCATCGTGACTTCTCCAGGCACTTTTGCCTGCCTGTAGTTAAAGGGCTTTGGATAGCTACAGTAAACAGATGAGGTATACCTGGAGTCTACCCATCCTATCTACTAAACCGCCATTGCCAAATTCACATTTCTAGAGGCAGAGCGCCAAAAATATTTATGACCTTTTTTTGTACACCACAATATACAGTAATACAGAGACTGCTTCTACTAAATGTTTTTTTTTTTCTTTTCTTTTTTTTTTTTTCTTCTCTGAATGAAGTAACTTAGGACATCATGGTGATTAACAGGAAAAATCACTTATTTCTGTAAGGCCAGTACTAGTTGCCGTGAAGAATGCGTAGCTTTCCTTTAATACTAGTGCATCATTAATACAGCGCATTCTTGTTTGAAGATACGGTTCTAGGTGTCAGCAGTATTTCTGTTAAAGAAAAGAAGAAATAATCATCAGAGAAAATAAAATTATCATTGCTAAAAAAAATGGTCAACATTTTGAAGAGGAAAGCACTGACAGTCAATCCCTAAGCAGGGGGATTGACTGTCAGTCAATCATTTCAGTGTGCTGAAGATAAATTTCTAGAAAACAAATGCAGTCCTAGAATTTCCTACACCCGTGATTTGGGTATCTTCACTGTATGACATACGAGTTTGGAAAATCTGACATTTCACCTTCACTTTTCCCTCTTTATAAAAGGTCTTTGTTATAGACAAGGTCCTACTTAGCCCCTGGAGGTCCTCAGATTATTTTGGCTGCTTCCTTTGGTAATTCCTTAGAAAAATTTCATGAGATACTTTCTACTTGAATAATTTAGCTTATCCTAATATTATGTTGCTCATCCCTTGGCATTTTGCAGAAAGATTACAGCAAAAATATATTTAGTATTTCAGCCTTCTGTGCAGTGCCTGTTATTTGCTCACTTTTCCCTTAAGTAAGGGGCCTAAATTTTCCATAGTTTCTTGCTATGCATACACAAGCTATTCTGAGGTAATATAAGGGTACGTATCATCGTCGACTTCTGCCAGGAGGAGGATACTGTGCTACCAGGATTCTTAGTCTGACTCATGAGAGCTATTTATATTTAATCTTCTGTGTCTGATGAAGATGCTTTTCACAGTCTCCATGTTCTGCTCTCTGGGGTTTCTCCAGGCTCAGATGTATTTAAACTTCCAAGTCAACAGCTAGTCACACCATACGGCTTGGGTTCGTCATGGATTGGATTTAAATGTCATCAAAAATAAGTATCTCTCGGGACATACAAATGCCAGGTCCACAGATGGAAATACAAACACAACAGGATAATAACTGAGAACAGGACCAAGCCAGAGGAATGGCTTGAAGCAAATTGCACTCAATGGGAAAAGAGTCAACAGATCTTTTCATCAATGTTTCTGTACGACTTACCTGGTCTGGACCCATAGGCATCCCTGACATAGGCATGGTATTAATATTCATCTGTCCAATATGGCCACTGCTGCCATTCATGTGCATCATACTGTACGCTGCTGGATTACTCTGATGGCTGAACTGCTGCTGTGGGAAAGAGCTGAAGCACAAAAGGACAACTAAAATCACCTTCCAAGAACTTTACACGTTGCCTTCCCTGCACCAGCTGTCAACACATGAGAGATAGGAACTACATAGTCACCGGAAGCATAAAACTATTTTTACATGTGCTTGTTTCTACCCAGTATCTGTTTAATGTAGAAACACACATTTCCCTCGCAAAAAGGAAATTTGAATTTTTAGATATGCACAGAAGTATGTGTATGCATTTCCTACTGCAGCCTCTTTGGAGGCTTCTGTCAGGGTTGTGCACTGTAATACTATTCTGAACTTCTGTACTTCCCCCCCAAGTTATTTTGCAATAATCAAAGACTGAATGTTGGTTCCAGTTACACAGATTGCAGAGGTCCAGTATGAATAAATGGAACTAAGCATACGATACATTCAATCAGTCTATTTCCAGAGGAGGATTGAGGAAAATGCAGACACTAGAAATCTAATTATTTTCCCCCCTTCTAATTCCTTTTCCTACTACAAGCTATTTAACATGAATTCTACTTTTGACAAAATGACAGACAATTTTTGAGCTATAGGTTATAACCGAGAAGTTCACCTGCTCCTGGCTATGCTTCCTGATGGCCAGCCCTTCATCTCGGCGGACTGGTACATTGTCGCTGTCTGAGGATGCTGCATCATAGGATTCTGGGAGGGTCCAATTCTTGATGACATCATTGGGTTGGGAGGGCTTGATACTCTGCTGAACGTAGGGTCAGGTTGTTGGCTTATTCCTTAAAGACAAAAGACAGATGTATGCTTCAGTTATCATCACCTAGTACTTTAGTTTATCTTCTTGCAATGATGGGAAGGAAAAAAGTCATCCTTTTTTGTAGAAGTATTTTCCATTTTTTCTGGACGATCGGTATTTAGGTAGTTTGGATTAATAATAAATGAAGAAAGTGAAAAGAACACCAGACAGACAAACACCCCAAAAATGTTCGTACTCGTACCATAATTAGGTGGATAGGGGAATTGCTGTGGAGGAACTTGAGCCATGGGAGGGCCTGTCAAAGCACTATCCATGCTTCCTGAGGCTGTCACATTTGGCGGTGGACTGAAGGCCTGAGGTTGCTGTTGCTGCTGCATCATCATTGCCATCCTCTGTTGTCTAAAATGATGACTTATTAGCTCCCTATTACGCTGAGCCACCATTTGAGCATTAAGAAAACCTTGCTGCTATCCCCCAAAGAAAAGAAAAATCGTATTAGAAAACATTTTTACAAACGAAATCATGTCAGTCAATCAAACCACCTACACACTTTCTAAGGTCCAGCATATCCATTAACAGAACAGATAAGAAAACCCACAGCCAGTACAAAAATCATTAAAATATCAAAGCTTTTCATTATGTCATCATTAGTGCTAAATAAATGATGATGCCAATGGCACACTATATTGAGAGCAAATCCCTCCGAAATCTTACAAATAAGAGAGATAAAAAACCACCTTTTTTTAATTATACGGGGGGAAAAACATGACCAAAAGGAATGTTGTGGAACCATGGAAGAAGATCCAAATTGTAAACAGATGTGTAAAAGATGTGTCTGTTTAAAAATTACTGTTTCAGATGGCTGGTGTAATCATTACTTACCTGTGATCCCACCTGTGGCTGCATAACTGGTCTCATCACTGAGGTATTACCACTGACTGGATTTTCCATTTTCATTTCAAGCGCTTGACGGGTCTGATTCATAAACTTGGAAAAAGACATTTTAGCACCATTAGCTTGAAAGTACCAGTATCTGAACAAAGTAATGGCAACTCCTCCAAAAAACCTTCTTTACAAACTTCTTGCATCCATAAAGTGCAATGGTTAATTTTTGCCTTGTTCGATGCACCTGAAGTACCGAACTATTTCGTTAAGCAGCTCAAACACACACAAAAAGAAAAGCCCTGCAAACAAGTGCAGCACGAACTGGCTTGTTTTTTTTTTCTTCCCTCAAAATTAGCACTTTTTAAGACTAAATATATATATTATAATCACAGAACAACCAAGAGAGAATACAGTATTTCCTAAGGATTAAACATCGCCATTTCGTGTCACACAGCACTATCTCAGTTTTCTGAGTTTTACTTGTACATTTGATATGGTATCAGGACTGCATTTTCACCTGGAGAATTCAATGCTGAAATCCTGCAGCAATTTTTTAAGCAGCACTTTCAACCCAGTGTTAAGATCTACATTGCTGTATCTACTCTCTCACCTTTCATCCTAAGAAAATACCTAAATTGACATCAAATCAATAAATGGAAAGCAAACCTGTATTTCAATAAGCCCAAATGATTAGTTAGAAAACACAGGCAAAAGAAGTAACATTTCATTTGCAGGAGAAATGCTGCTGCCCGTTTAATGATATCAGTGAGATTCAGATAAAATACTAAAAATGGATTATGAGATCATCCACAGGTACGTCATACAAGAGTACTGTTTTAAGAAGCAATAATATTGCGTGCTGCAGGAACCAATCCAATCAGTAGCTAAGGAGGCTGGTGAAGGAGAAACACTTGTCCCAGTACAGGTTCTTTCACTCCTAAAGCCATTAGGCATGCAGTGTGAAAAGCACTGCCAAAATGAAAGATCCATCCTTTTCATCATCTGCTCTAACATAAACGTTCATATTCGTGAAGTGACACAATTCAGCGTGCACCTTATTCCATCCCAAAGCAAGAAGAAAGTGTAAACAGAGGAGCAAAAGGTTACCTGCTGCCCCTGAAGCCTCTGCTGGAGCTGCATGCGGAGCTGCTTTGGTGTGTTCGTTCGAGGTCTCATCACATTTGCTCTAGGATGCATACTTTGAAGTGGAAAATTGCTCTGTTGGCTCATCTGATTCATCACTGAATTAAAGGATGGCTGTTGTCCCTGAATGTTACTAAAACCTCCAGGCATTGTTGCCCCTTGCCCTTGATAGGGCTGACCATATAACGATGCCTTCTGGTCAATCATAACTGAAGATTCCTGACCTTGAAATGAATCTTGTTTGGCTTCCAAAGCTTGTCCCTTCAACAGACACAAAAGCATTTTCACTAGCAGTGTATTCTTTAAGTAGGAATTCCTACAGAAACAATAAAGCTAACGCAGCATTCAACAGCCAATAGTTTCTTGGGTAGAACACAGCATGGACAGATTACTGTTAGTTTTGTCTCCAGACAAGCAAAATACCAGAAGTTATTAATAATAACAATTTTTTTAAAAATCACTTCTGCTGCACACTGCTTACATAGGCACACTGGTATCATTATTCAAGCCCTTCTGCACTTGTAAACTGCAATTTGTACAAATGACAGTGTGATTCTGTGTTTTTTAGCAAGTTCCAAATTATTGATTGAATTTCTTTTTCCTATTTGTTAGCCATGAAATTCAAGCTGGAACTGGAGGAGATGGAAGTGTCCTAGTCACTAACATGTCACTGCCACTCAAATATTTCACAATCCAATCTCAGCTGACAACAGTTTACTAAGAAACCCAACGCAATTCCCTGCTTATAGAATTACAATGATTCACATCCAAAAAAACCCACCCAATATACCAAAGCATATTACAATAAACTTAGATAAGAAGATGCCATTTTCTGTTTTTGTAAGGCACAAGAAATATCAATACAGAGCTTCTCCAATGAAAATCACTACAGCGTGTAGATGTTTCCAAAGGCAGATTTAGGAAAGTGAAGACAAGGAAGTGAGGAGACAGAGTGAGTGAGGCAGCCTCCTTCATTTTCTTTTCAAGTAACAAAAAATTATAGTCGTTTGAAAATAAACGGCCAAAATCTCTGTTTACTTACTTGGTTTACAAGATCAGGAATTCCTAATGCTCTGTCAATTTCTTCCAGCCCTGTGGCATCCGTATTACTCAGCAATGTATGCAGCTGATCCAAAAGTGCCCTTTCATCAGTCTGGCCTTCCATATTTGGTGCCGGACATAAGAGGTCATCCAAAGAGTTTCTAACTAATTGTCTTTATATAGAAAAACATTACAACCATTATGGACTATAAAGGCATATACATAGTTTTTATATAATATATTGACCTGGAGATGATTAAGTACTCTAATCACCCAGAAGACTGACAAAAGACTTCAGTTCCAAATTTAGGTCCCAAAATGTCCAGTCAACTGCCATCAATCCTTGAACATACACAAATCCTTTCTCTCCTGGCTTCTGTATGTGCCACAGAGATGTAATTTCAGATTTTCCCACCTCTCTTCTCCATGCCTCCCACCCAAGGATTTATTGATTTTGTTAGCCACGCCTTTTGTCGAGCTGGGTTAAAAGATACCCAGTGTCACATCATGAGAAAACAGCTGCAGAAATGGAAATAGATTCTGATTCCAATCCATTATCCCCACTGTGTGTGCTACATCCATGTTTGCCCAGGTCTTAAATTCTTCTGATAAACAGTGAACAGCTGTATTTAAACTTATTTTAAAAACTTTCCCCAACTCTACCTGTTTTGCGAACCCCGCGATGCTTGCTCCATGGACAGCATGTTGTCAGGCCACGATCCTGGTTGGTTAGACGGTCCTGGCTGTCCATACAGATTCCCGCCCATGCCAATGTTTATCTCATTTGGCCCTGTGAGGTAAAACAATTGTGTGTTTTTTAAAAACAAAAGGTGCCATCTTGCTCTCCTAGTGCTCACATAACGCACTGTGGATTATCACACAAATTCTCAAGAAGTTTCACAAGCTTTCCATTCGCATGTTTAAAGTGTATACGTACATACATACTCAAGATAATTTCAGAAATATAACAGACCACAGATTTACATACGACAGTGATATAAAGCTGCTACTCTGTTAGAGCAGAATTGCTATTTCCAATCCTTAAGCCCCTAAAATAGGAACTTGAGAGATACAGCAAAATTTTACATCCAAAAAAACGTTTTCTGGCCAATGAAATCTGGGTATTAGCAACTATACAATGTCATAATGACATCAACAACACTTGGTATTTGAAATTCTAAAACAGGGTGAAAATCAAAGGAAACAGAAGGTACGTAACAGCATTTTGCTGTTTGGGAACATGGCTTTCCTTCTACCTATTCAGAGACATACTGCATAACATAGGAGAGTTTGCATCATCGCGTTATTTCCCAGTATTTGTAGCAATCACCTAGCAATAACGATTTCTAGGAAGCTCATAAGCAGAGGAACTCTGACTCAGTCAGGACTCCATAAATTTCTTCCTGATTTAGCCTTATATCCACATATCGCATTGAAACAGTAAGTCTGTCTAGAAGAACTGGCAGCCGCTCTGGTAATCTTCCATGATGAAAATGGAAAAAAGGAATGCCGGCCTATTTCAGCCATTTTGGGCACGCTGGCATTGCCACATTAGACAGGACAATTTCAGCTCTAACCTTTGTTAGAGATACAGAACAGAAAAAAGCACAGGCTTTAATATTCTCTTCATATTTTAGACATACAGCTTATTTTCTCCCATGCAAACATGAATACTTGAAAGAGAACCTGTACTTGTAATGTGTTTCTATATGAAATTTGGATACTCTTGTGAGAAGAGTTTTGAAATACTTAAGAAAAAGCTTTAAAAACTCCTGATTACCAAGAAGAGCAAAAAAACCCCCATTTATAATCAAGTACAATGAATTAATCAGAATACTAGTATCTTCATGTATAATCATAGATGGCATTTAGTTCCTTGAATTTAGCAGAGAAGTACTGCACTAGAGAAACAGAAATACACAGAAATTATCCTCAAAAATCTGAGAACTCAGCATGAATTATCTGTGTATGAAACACACAGGTATCACCAGAAGAAAACAAAAAGAACACCAAAAAGTCATCAAATGTCCCAGCCAGGGAACTGTAACAGTGGTTGAATCCCCATCCCTGAAGGCATCTAAAAGACGCGCAGATGTGTTTCTTAGGGACATGGTTTAGTGGTGGACTTGGCAGTGCTGGGTTAATGGTTGGACTGGAAGATCTCAAAGGTCTTTTCCAACCTAAATGATTCTATGATTCCATAGTCTTTACCTCAAAAAGCCTTTGGATTCAAAGCTAGCATCCTACCAAAACCAAAAAGATTCTGATGATGAACGCTTACCAAGAAACTAGTCAGATTGTGCTAAGTAGGACAATAGAAAGTAAAGAACTTACTCATGTGAATCATTTGCTGTTGGAGCATTGCTCTTGTACCAGGTAAGCTATTTGAGCGAACAGGCAGCCCAGACATAGAGCCACCCACCGTGGGTCTGGTAAGAGACGCACTAAACTCCGGGCCTGATCTCAACATTGAAGCAGAACTTGCAGGTTCCAACCTGTTCACCTTTGAGTTTGGCAAACCCCAGTCTCCTGACTGATGCTGATTCATAGCTATATTTCTGTTTGGAGCACCTGCTATAACCAAGAGCAGAAAATAGAATAATTTTTCACCTAGAATACACGATATATTTTGCTTTTACAATGATTTTTATGGGGTTTTGTTGGAGGACAAGGACACCTACCAATGACAGACCAATTCACTGAACTCCTACAAAAGCATCAAAAGCTTACCATGCCAATTTCTAAATCGTCAAATAACTATATTGATCTAAATATATTTTAAAATATTAATGAGTTGACTGCCATTGTGACCTATTTTTGCTTCTATATATCAAAAACATGTTAAATTCAAAACTCGAAAGAGTAAAAAATAACTACTAAACAAAGGCAAACTATTGTAATAATACACTGATGGCAAATAGTTACGTTCTTACAATTTTAGCTAGTGATAGTAAAATTAAAAGCTATTTATGTGCTGATGGTAAAATTAATATTCTTCAACATCAAGGTTTCTTCTAAATAAAACTCATATTATTATCTTGCACCAGTTTTTACATAAAAGCTTTTTCCTTTACAATGAGATCTATTTATAGACAAACAACAAACCCAGATTTGCTCCAAAATTTTCCTGGTTTTCAATCATTCTTGGACTTCCACCCATCAAGTTTGGCTTTTGTAACATGGAGAATGGATTGACATTCCTCACTGGAGCACTTGAGCCCACAGGGCTGTCTAAAGACATGGCTCTGTTGAAAGGTGGGCGGGTAGTCTGCACAGACTGGGGACTTCTCATACCTGTTAAAGAATTAAAAGACGCATGCAACTGTATAGTTTAAATAGAAAGTAGTAGTCATAACTTAAGTAAGTCTGATCTATTTCTGGGTACATATATTTGACTTTAAACGAGCCAGGAATAGTTATTTTACTTATGTTCTTACTACACCAATCACATTTTGAGTACACAGGACCTTTTACAGGAAAAGCCAAATAAAGCTACCTTTGGTGCCAGACATAAAAAGGTTCATTTTAATTTAAGTTCTGTAACAATGTTTTTAACATTTTGAAACACACTAGTATTACTGATTCCTTGAAATATATGAGTGGACTGCCCAGACTTCAGATAACTCTGACATGTAAACCGAAACAAGTCAAATGGTTCTGTTTGGAACATGTTGAATCCAGAAGCAGAGAGTTCCTGAGCACAGTGTACTAGTGGACTAATTAACCCAGAAATCACTGTGCTCCAGAGCCAATAATGTCTGTGGCCTTATGTGTTCTTGTACCTGTTTTTACACTGTCCATTATCCATGTTTCACCTCCTTAGGTTACCTCAGCAATCTATTGTCCTATACAATCAAGAGATGACCAATGTTATAAAAGGAAGTGACAACTGCAATGACACTGGTCTATTAGCAAGGTTATTTTTCCCCTCCTACTCAGCCTTCTGCTAAAGGAAGGGCATTCCTTTCAATGTCGAGGAGTACTGATCAGAATTTGCAGGCCACAAGATGTTTTCGCACAGAGTAAGTGGGAAATCAAAAGCTTGCTACCAATCCCATATTATTTCCCTAGTCATCTGTAAGGAACAAAAATTCCCAGTTTTAATTTACAATTGACAAAATGTTTTTTCTGATGTCTTGTCTCTGAGAAATCTACATTAGATAAATGCAGAAGAAACCATAAACTAAGGAACCGAAGCTACCTTTATTAATTATGTATATAGTAGATGAGTGCTGTCAAGATAGCTAATAGTGTACATAATAGCCTAGGAAAGCATAATTAGCCATTTTGTATTACATTTGTCCTTGAAGATACAGGAGATCAAGAAAGTAATCTCTAAGGATATGAGGATGCATTATGTTTACATCAGGTAAGAAGAAAACCCTGATTTTAAGACCAAAGTGATATTAGATTAAATTCCTTACCCAATAGGGCATTTCCTTGAAATAACGCTTGCTTTGTTCCAAGGTTATTTCCATTTGCAGACATAGCATTATTGTAAAACTCCGAACTAGTCAGATCACCGAGAATTGCATCCAAATTATCCAAGTCTCCACTCATCTGAAAAACATGCAGTAAAACACCAAGGTTATTTACTACTCTATGGATATCCTTCAGCTTTTATTTAATCCATCACTAATCTTAAAAGATATAACCAGGAGACAAATGTTTTAGTTCACTGACAGTACCTTGGGCTATCTCTTCGTTTCCAAAGAACTTCAGATATCACTTAGCTACATTTTTTGAGAGTATTTTGCCTGGCTAATTTTGAGAATTCGGAGAAATTTGAAGTACACAAATAAAACCACCTTTGAATATAAACATTCTAGCCATCACAAATTGCAAAGATAGAAACACTAACAAGAGCAAACAACGTCAAGAATGTATACCATTCAGTGATAAATAAGGTATTTCTCAAACACAAAAAGCTTAATATGATCACTGTTAAATACAACAAGACATGAAGTACCCACAGATTTCTTTGGTCAATTGGAGCCCTAATCTTTAAAAATTTCTCTTTAAACCAGATGCAGTTTTCACAGAAAAAAAAAATTGCATATATAGTGGATTTGTATCCTCACAAAACAAGCTTCTCTGAATATGTTAATGAGATCTCAGGAGCAAGTACTGAAACTGCACATTGGGTACTATTATACAGTTGGTAGTGACTTTTCCTTAAGTGGTACTGAAATAATGTTATAGGGTGTTTCAGTTATAGTCAGCCAGCAGCTAATATAAAAATTGTGCAATATTTTTTTATTTGCATAGTTATTACTGTATTGGGAAATCCAAGTTCTAAGATATCAACATGTCTTCAGTAAACTCTGCCATACTGACCAGTATTATTTACTTTGAAGCAGTTCCAAATGTGACTTAAGAACTAAATACAAAAGAAATATTATCTACACTTTATATATAAAAACAGCTGTCCCTAACAAGTGTACTGCTGCTTTCAGGAGAGTTGTTCCATGGTGATATAGTTTGCTATTTCCATTTCTTGGAATTTCAACTCTAAAAACACTGAAACAAATAAATATATATACATTTATTTGAAGGGTAAATATATATGTATTTGGAACAACATTTTGCATTACTTAAGGGAAAAAGAGTGCTAAAACAAATGAATGAACTAACACCAATCTATAGCTATTTTAAATATTACATTTGTGTATTGTTTACATTTTCAAAATCAAATGCTATTGTATTGCAAACTAGCAGTTAGAGTTCCATTTTCTAGTAAGTCATAAAAATAAACGTGTATGTGAAATAGCAGATGTTAAAGATCTGATTTTAAGGAATAACTTGTAAATATAAGCTGCCTTAATCATACCATAACTTAAAGATAACATCAGTGCAGCACATTTGGTAATATACACATCCTGTAGTTCTCTTTACTTGTCCTTTTTCAATTACAATAAAACCTGAGTGTAGTTTCACACCACTTGCACAGAACTTTCTCAGAAATGTTTACACATGCATACTAGAAAGTGTGTTCTGTATTTAGCATTTCACTGCAATAAGAAAACATTGGTTTGTCCACTGCCATCATTTTACATTATACTGTACCTCCTCCGCTGGTTCGGTTTTTATTTTCATCTCTTTTTCTTGACTAGAAGTAGGAATTGTAGAACTGCTGCACTGTCCCATTTTATTATCCACACTTTCTACTTTAGGCTTCAATTCTTTGGAAAGTGGGTCCTTAACATCATCTTTATCTAACAGGTATCTTAGTAAAGCATTGTTTTCCTTCTTCTTTGGGCTCAGTTGTTCCTGTTTGACAGTGACTTCTCCACAAGGGGCTGCATTACTAGCTTCGTGATACGTGTCTTTACCGGTAGCTTCAGCTGTGATCTTGGCTACCTCTGCAGGAGAATTACCATTCTGCAACAATTTATGTAAAATCCTATGCTTCTCTTGCAGAAGCGACCCATGCATGTTTGAGGAGGAAGATACTCCCCCAGATGTTGACGAGGAAACTCCTGAAGGACTGGTAACATTGGTAGAAGATTCTTTACAATTTGAGTCCAAAGGCGAGTTTGATGCTGTAGAATGTCCTCTTTCCTCTGAGGAGCATGTGAGTAGCTGAAGCAGTTTTTTATGCCCTTTACTTTCAGATGGTCCCCTCTGACTTTCAGATACCTCCAGATTTCCTTCTTTACTGTCTTTTTCACTAAGGAGATCCCTGCTGTTTGACTGGCAGATGGAACTTTCCACTTGGTTTTGCTCACAATACAAACCAGAAGGGCTTTTGGAGTCCTGGGTACTTGTTTTACTTTGCGGAGTTATGCTCATGTTTGGAGAATTATCCAATTTTGGACCTGGTGAAGAAAGTGTTGATAAAAGGGAAGTTCCAACACCCTCACTAATGGCTTGAAGAGCACTAAGAGAACTGCTAGAGAAAGTGCTGTTGCCGGTGTTGCTGGCAGATCCCATTGGAGAGTGCATACCTGTATCACAGGACAGAGACCAAACTTTTTAGGCTAAAGTACTGTATGTATCTACTAGGCCTTCAGATTCTGCATGACTGCCACATTGAGTTCATTTTATTTTAAAATAAAGTTTTACCATGAAATTAGGTATACTACATTTAAGTAACACATACAAGGTCATATAGAACTGTTAAAAAGGATGAAAGATGGAATTCAGATAAAAGTGAGGAAAGATAGCTAAAAAAAAATAAGAAAAAGAAAAAGACCTTACAGGAAAAATAGAATACCTGTAACCGGAGAAAACTGGTGTGAACTCATTTTTGGACTCCCTCGATTCCTAGGAGATATCATTAGATTCTGTTGGTTGGAAGTTAAACCAGGACTACCATGTGGTGGGCTACTTATATTTAACCCATAATTGTTGTTCTGATAGGCAGAGGACTGCATTCCGGGTCCAGAGTTCACTGGCCCCATATTACCAGGGCCTCCGTATCGAGTGCTGCTCAGCTGACCCACTGCATTGGGATCTCCCATACCATAGCTCCTGTTCTGCATTGGCATGCCTTGCCCAGGTGACATGTTCATAAGACCACCAACAGAATTTGTGTTTCCAGTCACAGGTGTTCTGATGTTTTGCCCAACTGAATTCGGATTTGGCCGATATCCATTTTGTTCTCTGTAAGTTCAACAACAACCCCAGAAACCCCAAGAAAACAAATTAAAACCTTATTTGGAATCAAGTGCTACAAAGACAGAATCAGATTATTCATTTTCCAAATACTTCTTCAAAAAAAGCAGTAAGAATTCAAGCTTCCACAAAAGCAGAACTAAGCCATGCCACTCATTCATTCATTATAGAAATGTTTGGTCCTTTAGGTGATTTGAGTTACAAGAATATATAGCATCACCTCTTCAAAAGGCTTTCATCAACAGCCATTAGTCAGATCTATCAGTTTAAACATCTTCCTTCTTTTACTCCCTTCCTGAGTCAATGCATGACACTATTCTACTGGGCCCACTAATGATGCCCTGAACAATCCCAGCTACTCATTTGTCAGCATCTGGAGGCAGTTTAATGCCAGAAGCAGACAGATCTCCTCGAGAGTAGCATTTCAATTATTCTTGCAATCAACAAGAACAGGTCACAGGAAGTGCTATTTAAGGTACATTTAACTTTGAGTCATCAATGATGCATCTGAGCGAGTTTTGTTGCCTTTTTAATTGGTCTGCAATTAAAAAGAGTAAGATAAAGCATGTAACTGAACATTTTTATGTTTAGTGTTTCATCATTATAAATGTTAACCCAAAAGAATAACGAAGACATAATACAGACTCCATGCAGGTGCCAAGGAAAAAACCCTCTTTTGACTGTGACTGCCTTTCTGCCACACAGTTAAGTTGGGAGTGTCAGTGTTAGGTTGACACATTTATTTGTATGTTATACAACTCTGCTTCCCAATTTATTTCTCCTCTGTTTGAGTTTTAATCAGATAAAATATTTTGGTATATTGTTTTTTTAGGTATCTTCAAGGTCAGATATATTTTTAAAAGCTATGACACTTAAATGACAAACAGATACCACTGATTTCACCTTTGAAGAAAGTGAGTAGAAACAAATCCATGGCGGTCATTAGTTACAGGATTTCGAAATAGTTTACTCTTTGTTTGTGCCGTCACTATAGTACCATCCGCTAAAGAAAACCGATACAATGGCGTTTCAGCATGACCTTGTGTGTAAGCTGTAAAGGAAATACAGAAATACAGTTGATACTTAAAAGCCCAAGAATTATTAATATGCACTGTACAGATTTTTAAGACAATAGCCTTCATTTGCTGAAGATTTTTTTTAAATTAAAAAACCAACCAAACAAACAAACAAAAAACCCAATCACACACACACCCCCAAGATAGATATTCAGAAAAGGAATAATATCACCGTAACTTGCATAACTTTATGAATCCTTCAAAAAACCTGGAGTTTAGAAAACTTAGAAAATGCCATTTTTCTTACTGAAGACAGTGGCTGTACCTCACTTTATCTATCAAGGTTATCAAATTAGCATTACAAAATACATAACACTGGAACACTTCATATATTTTGAACCCTTGTGTCTTGAATAAGTAAAAGGCATCAACGCAACTGTGACCTCTTTTAGTGAGCCATCCTTTAAGAAAAGAAAGGATAAATTAAAATAAAAAGAAAGTAAAAGTAATGTTAAACATAGATAACAAGCTAATGATAATTATTAAGGATTACATATTATTACAGAAATATAGCTGTCACTGTCACTGCTATATCCATCTGTGGAAAAACAGACTACCTCAGGCTCCCAGATCACCTATCTGGTACTTTCCATGAAAATTATCAAAACAGGAACACTAGAAAAACAAAATAACTTCCATCAGAATTCCTGTTTCTCAAGAGGTCATCCTCCTTCAGCTTGTAAATACGAGTCACAGCAATTAACACACTAACAAAAAAACCCAAACAAACCAACCCCGAACATGGGCAGAGTTTTGCATTTTTGTTTTTCAGAAAAAAATGCAGCCACTAGGGGAAGCAGTACGACCAAACATCACAAAAGATTTTTACCTTCATGATAGTGGCGTTTGTTTGACCACGACTGTCCATCATTATGGCATAAGAACCTCTGAATACACCGACGAATTATATCTTCAAAGCCAGGTCTCATGGAAGACCGTAACGAGTTTGTATCAATGTTGACAAGTTTGCCTGTAATAGGAAAGACAATACACACATTAAAACTCTTTATGACTATGCCAATCCTTTTGTATAAATACATTTCAGAAGGCTCCAGTATCACCATTTTAATTGTTCATCAGCCTAACACCGAATTTTGAGTATGCAGAAGTTACTTCTATGAACTATCTGCCATGTGAGATTATGATGCTCCTTGTTAAAATATCAATATTCAAAGGGATGTTGATAACTGCAAAAGGAAGTTAAGCACCTACAGGTTAATGCCAGAGCTTTAGAAAACAGTAACTTTAGTCTCTGGTTATACGCACCCAAAGGACGCATACACAGTAAAACTTTCAAAAATACTGACCAACTACATCCACAAACGAACATCATAAACATTAATTGGTATCTGAAAAAGCTCCATCTAGATTATGTAAGTATTTTGATTTAAAAAGTGTAAACCACTTTAAACATTAGCTCATACACTGTAGAAAAATGCAAGCATTCTAAAGAACTTTCATTAGCTTCAGTTATGATTTAAAGTATTTCTTACATGTAAAGAAAAGCACCATGCTGCCAAGTTAAAACACAAGCAAAGCTTTATACCAAGTTGCCAAACAATAGCAGACTAACACAGTGACAGAAAATGCGTCCCCCAGTTGTTGGTATATCCCACTGCCAACAACGGTATGCTACTAAACGGGAATTCTCAGTATGAATTCTGCTTGGCACTACAGATAGACAATTTATTTACATACTTGATTTATATAAAAACAAGAGCACACACACATGCAAAAAACCCCTTCATCTTGTGTACAATTCTCACCTGAGAGATCATGTCTTGTAATAAAGCTCTCTGGATTAGTTGGGAATACCCTTTCTGCAGTTGTGATACGACGTGCCACACAAATCATACAGGACTGCAAATCTGTATTAAAAAAGGAACGTTGTTTCTTTCATTTCTCTCCTGTTTTAGTCTATGAAAGCATCTAATAAAATAGCTGAAGCGTCTTTCATTGTTAAAACAGAAGTATAGGCAATAAGAATTGAAGTTCCTGTTCAATTCTGTTCCTACTTACTTAAAAACGGATTGCAGAAACTACAGATTTCATAACACATACTAAATACCAAAAGCTTACTTGGAGATTTCTTTTGTGCACAGCAATTCCACAAAATTTCCTACCTTCCCCCTCTTCCATCATAGCTCTTGGCTGAGATAAAGCAAAGCACTGCATTGTTTCATATCTTTGACGCATATCCGAGTGGCTGCCTACATCTTCCAAAAGATCATGAGAGGTTTTCACCATCATCCGGCAATTGAATGTATGACTCTTCTGTCTAGGTGCTTCATTGGTCCAAGCAACTCCATTAACTTAAAAGATCACAGTAAGAATTTATAAAGATTTTCAGATAAAATCAATTCATAACTGATTCTTCTTAATTTAGATACCTTGTTCCTAGATTAGAGAGATTAAAGAATATTTCAAGGTGCTTTCTCAATATAGCAGCAGTTTTATACCTTGGTATAAAACAGTAGTATTGAGAACCAAGTGAAAAAAAACCCTCTTTCCCTGACATGATATTTCGTGTCACCTGAACAAGAGCTGAAAAGTCATTCACATATTTAAAAAACAAGCAGCCACAAGTGTTGTGGCTTTAGGCAACATGTTCCTTTAGTATCCCTGTTTTAAGTTACAGGTAAACAAATTGCAAACACTGAAGTACAGTGTGAATTTCCAGCACATTTATTTCTGGTGGTGTGCTTTAGTAGAACACAGTAATAATTTTCAAGATTAACATACTTCTACAATCAAGTATTCTTTGTGCAAGTAATTTGTTTTGAAAGGTTATCCATTACGAGTTGTTTTTTCCTTCTCCGACTGTTTTCAAATAGCCTAGGAACAGTGTAGTAAGTCAGCTTTTACCTGAAGATTTAGGTAAGTTTTTAAGAAAGTCTTTCCGGTCCTCTTCGTGCAAGATACCATAGACACTTGTATTAACCAAATCTTCTTGTTTGTATTGCAGATACTGTGTGACATTTTCTGACACAAATACTATGTTCCCATCTCGATTTACAACAAACAGGAAACCGTCCAATGCCTATAGATTAACACGACAATATTATGTAAGGCACAGTGCCTAATTCTGAACATAATTTAATTTAAAAACTACATGGGTGACAAACATCAAGGTAGAACACACACATTTCTGTTCAAGGGTAGAGCTGAAGTTTTAAATTTTTCTCTGAGCAAAATTGTGTTTAGTAAGAAATTATTTCAATATTAAAAATTAATCTGTTCATTTGTTATTCCATTGAGCTCTTTCACAGTGATAATCAGCCTTATTGTTTCATTCCTGCTTTATTTGAACACAAGATAATGAATTTGTAACATTATTTCAACAGCTGGCAAACTGAAACAAGAAGAAATTCAATAGAAACACCATCATAAGACAAGAACATGAAGACATTTCCACAAGAGAGTGATAACAGTGTCTATTCATGTCTTAAAATACTGTACTTTCTTAACCGAAAGAAAAATTCAATATCTATGTAAAACAATTAAGTTTCAAAAGTGCTTTTTAAAGGACTTGTAAATATGGGATTGGTTTTCTAGGCATAAAGAAAAGGTATCTGCTATGTACCTTTTTCTTTTTTTTTTTTTACACTTATTCTTAGGTTATTTTACTCAATGGCAACATTTGTTTGAAATGCTTCACAAATCAGAAACACAAACTCCAATAAACATCACAAACCTCAAGTCTTTGCAAAACCTCATCCATTTATTTTAATGGCTATCTCCTAAAAAAGCAAAATATTCCTCGTATTACTAAGCACTGCTTCAGAAGTAATTTGCTAATGACTGCTGGAGAAAGTAAAGTACAAGACTATGAAAAAAAGCCAAATGGTACTCTTCTCTTTCTTTCTACAGAGAATTTCAGCAAAATTAAGAAAACACGGTAGATTTTCTTCCTGTCCCTTTCAAACATAGTTCTGTATAGTCCTTGCATACTATTTATTACTATACAATTGCAGGCTTTACTGTAATATTTTCAAATACCTTAAGTATTTGTTCCCATACGGATTTACTAGGGCCTAATTTGTACTTGCCTGTAATAAAAGAGGTCCCAGTGAATCCTTGTCAATAACTCCTTGACCCGTAGAAGATACATCAGCTTTCTGAACATCATCATCGTTAGAAACTGCTTTTCCTGAAACACCAAAGATAACACTGCAATAAAGCAACATTTCACTTGAAGGCCACATTTTAATATCACAAGCCAGATTCTAGGAACCACGTGAGCAAAGGCAAAAGAACCCCAATAATAAGAAAGGAAGTCTTATATATTGTTGATTGCTTAAGTCCAGAAAAAAATGTCATGGCTACATAATGCCAAACCCTTTGCTTACATAAATTGACTTGACGACTAAAGTTGGGTCAGTTTGTTTTGTGAACACTATTTCTTCTGCTGCTTTTGGGACCATCTGTCTGATGAATCCCCGATGAATCTTTCAACGGCCATTAAACACACTCATTACACATCTCTTCCTTCTGGTTTTATTTTGATCATCTCATCATCACTGGTCACAGTTTTCAGATGCCATCACCATTGTTCTACAAAAAGGCTTTGGCTCATGTTAATATACATGTTCACGTCTGTGTATGCGTGTGTATATATATATATAAAAAAATAATAAAAGTATATTTTAAGAATCACAATATCCTAAACAAATCTCAATATCCAAACAATCTCACTAAGCGATAGGACAAGGGGCAACGGGTGCAAATTGGAGCATAGGAGGTTCCGGGTTAACGTAAGGAAAAACTTTTTCACTGTGAGGGTGACAAGAGCACCGGAACAGGCTGCCCAGAGAGGTTGTGGAGTCTCCTTCTCTGGACACATTCAAAACCCGACTGGACATGTTCCTGAGTGATGTGCTCTAGGTGGCCCTGCCTTGGCAGGGCGGGTTGGACTAGATGATCTTTTGAGGTCCATTCCAACCCTTGTGATTCTGTGATTGCAGGAGAAGGTGGAATGGAAATCCACACCAGGCAGCGGAAATACAGAAAACAAATGACAAACTTGTTCTGTGGCACTTGTTGGCTGGCTAAGCTGCCCACAGGAGGCGTACAACATCCTAAGGGAAGATTATACTCAACTCTATAATGAAACAGAATTATTACATTAGAATACATTAAATTAGACTAGAAAAAAACTCAAACCCAGAAGTTAAGATTATTTTTTTTTCAGAGAGGTTTAACATGTTTTGAAAGGTACAGCAATTCACTAAGACAGGTAAAATATACACCATAGCTCACCTGATTATTTTTTTTTTTTAAACTACTTTCCAGTCCAAAGGAAATATGTACACAGGAAAAGGAAGCAAAGTCCACAGAAACATAACAGGGGAAAAAACCCAATAAAAATTAATATATCTAATGGGAAGCATGCCCCATAAGAAACTCAGTATTTTTTCAGAAATTCATTTCAAAGCATTGAAGTCTCTTTAAGCATGAAGTCCCTCAGAGTGAAAGCAGTCTGTATTCTTCACACCAGTGGGTAGTTGGTATATTGCACCAGCTGATGGTACCATATCATCTGGTTTTAGTTTCTCTGTGGACTATCTCAAGCTTTCCTAGTATTTTCAGGAAACTGATAAGGCCATATAAAGTTTTAAACCCCTGATTACAAATAAAAAACAGTGATGGTAAACTTTTGCTTACTTTTAAACAGAAACTATTTAAGGCATATTAAAGGTTTGGCTCAAGTCAAAGTCTGAAGACTTTCTCAGTTATATACTATCGTGAAAAACACTACTCCATTTCCCAAGTAACTACTGCTTTGGAAAAGGAATCACAAGGGAACTGTACCTTGCTCTTTTATCTGTCGAATCTGTCTCACGGTTTCTTTTAAAATAGCACATTTGTCTGGTTTGACATTGAAATTGTCAATGTCACTCAGATTAGCAGATATCAGCTCAGCCAGTTCTTCAATGTATTTGCTTTCCTGCTCACGCCGACGCTTCTCACCACTGCAGGTCAGACTAGGAACCAAAAACATCATTTCACACACTTACATATCATCATATACAAAAGCTGTGCTCACTCTGTGAACTTCAGTGTACTTCATGCAACACCAATCTATTAAGCTTAGGTAGTAGTCATTCTTCCAGCAAACAAATCTGAAGGCAGGGTGAGGGAGTGTTTTGTTACACTGTTGTTTGGTTTGGTTTTTCTGTTTTATTTTCTTTAAGAATTTTAAGGACAAATTTATCTTAAGAGGATATGAAAAAGTTCGTCATCCAAAAAATCCTCCTGTGATTACTCTCTCGTTAAATTTAAAAAGAGCAATTCCCTGTTATAAAACTGTAACACTCACACAGAAAGTATATTTTAACCTTAAACATACACTAGATTTGTTTACAATTTATTAGACAAATGAAACAGAATTTTAACATTCTATGAAATCCCTTCGGTTTGCTTGTAACAAGATGAATACTGAAGTGATAGAGAAATTTCTATGCACCAAGGCAAGAATGGCACCTCAACATCGAAGGAAATCAGAATCCCAGACAACTCAATGTTGCTGGATAAAGTACCTCTCTGAAATTCCTTTTCTTACATAGATTAATGTGCCAAGTAAAGACACAGTCTATACCCTAAACCAGCAGAGAGAAGAGTGTCATACACAGAGGAGGAAAAGAATGATTCAGGAGAAAGGTATGGGCACACTGAGGGAATCAAAAGAATGAAAATTCTTTGAGAAGAAACCAAGTGCAAGAGTTAGGAAAGTATTCATGGACCAGTACTGCAGAAAACAAATTCAAGCTCCTGCTTTGTCATGTAAGATAACAAAAGCTAATGAAGGGTGACAAACTGAAAAACAAAATTCATGAATGGACAGATGGAGAAACAGACATTGGAGAAAAGGAAACAAATTGGAATGGAGGACACTCACAAAGAGATACTGGGACACAGTGGGAGAATCTGAGGATCTCATATACACTCTGTTGCATGATGAAGGCAACTAGCATGAGACAGTGGCGATGTACATAAAAGACAAATACGAGTACCCGTGACACGTGTTTTGGTGAAACTGAAGACAAATTTAATAAAGGTTAATACTCTGTGGGAACACGAACATGGAAAGATAACATAGAACCCTTAACATCGTGGAAAGCAATGAGGCTGGGGGGGTCAGAAATCAAACTTCCTCAGATCACGATTTCTGAGACAGTTAAGTGAGGGGAAAGAAGACATCGTGGACTGCCAAAATTCAAGATGAGCTTGCAAAGAACTAGTGTGGAGAAATGGAAATCAAAAGAAGTGCTCAACCTAGTGCAGGATTCTATGCTGACCATAACCACCTGAAATGAGGCCTGCCAAATCAATTACCAGATAGATGTTGCCTTTGAAACTTCTGTGAAGCAAGACGTTTTCTTTCTTTTGCCTTGCAATCACAGCTTCAAACAGTGCTTCCTTATATGTTCGCTCTATTAAGATTTCCACAAGAGTCTAATTATAGAGCACAGTTCATCAGCTTTGGTATATTTACACATAATAGTGAAGTTTTTTATCTTCACAACAGAAGCTGGCCTAGAGAATTTTCCAGCTGAACAAGATTATTAATTAAATTAATACTTACTCTAAATTGCAATGAAAACTTTAAAAAATATTTTTAAGAACTTTGAATACAAAGAAGAGAGAAGTCTATATAAACCTACCTTGCACCTGGTGTATCACAGGGCAATGGCTTGCGCTTCCTTGACTCATTGGTTAAGCTATCCAAGGAGTTTTCTCCTAGTCCACTCATCTTGACCATGCATCAGCAACTAAAAGCAATGAAATAAGAATTGTGAATGAACCTCTCAAAATAGTAATTTAAAACAAAGAAAACTTATCTTGATAAGTTATTTATTTTTATCGGGTTTGTGAGTCAGTATTGTTATTTGAAAACCATGAACCTTTTTAGTATTTAAAATTAGTATTTGGTTACCATTTCTTAAAAATCTATTTTGTATCTTGCCAAAACATAGGTTTAAAAAGCTTCATATCAGTTTAAGCAAAAATAAACATTAAAAATGCATTTATTTTGATTGAGAGCTTTTTAAGATTTTACACCGTAGTACTGGGATCACTGTATAGCGTCAATTTGCCCAAAATAAAAGGGTTCTCAATGTTTGAATGTATGTTTAGATAACTTGAAAAGAAAGTGGTAAATTAATATGTTATGCCAAAACACAGTTAAATACTAAGGATACAGTTGGATACCATTAAAAAAAAAAGGCAAGTGATACTCTAAGGCAATGAAGGATGGGTGACCACAGCAATGAAGATACAGAAATGTTGAATAAAATTTCCTTTTCTGTATGCTTCTTTCTCCTCACCTAATCTTATCACTGTAGCCACAAATAATTTTCATCCTTAGGAGTAAATCAGTGGGCTTAAGGGAGAGTTTCACACTTGACTCAGTATAAAGCCAACAGATTACTATTAGCATCTCTAGCTCAGCAAGTTACTATAGTCTTAACTTCATATCTCCTGCTGAACTTTGTAAAATGAACAGAGTTTTCTAACACTTTGATTACAAAACAAACAGAGACTTCAGAACTCTTTCAACTCTAGTATCATAGAATCATTAAGGTCCCCCCCAGGGACAGCGACTCCACCAGCTCGCTGGACAACCAGTTCCAATGCCCGACCGCCCTTTCCAAGAAGAAATTTCTCCTCATCTCCAACCTGAACCTCCCGTGGTCCAACTTGCGGCCATCCCCCCTTGTCCTATCTCTAGTTATCTGCGAGAAGAGGCTGACCCCCAGCTCACCATAACTTCCTTTCAGGTAGTTGTAGAGGGCAATAAGGTCTCCCCTGAGCCTCCTTTTCTCCAGACTAAACAATCCCAGTTCCCTCAGCCGCTCCTCATAAGATGTGTGCTCTAGACCCCTCTGGTTGATAGTTTCTGCAGCAAAGATTGGGTCATAACCCAATAAAATACCTAGGTTACTTTTGTTAAAGTCTAGTTATGTTAAACAAGTCTGGCAGATTAGATATCCATGACACTCATCTCCCCTCACTCCCAAGAAAAAAAGTCACAGCAGAGAGAAGATACCCAATATCAGATCCTGCTACACTACAATCAACAACATGCTGAGGGAGGAAAAAAAAATTTTAATGGATCTATGCTATTTATGTAGCCAAAGTATTTTAGATCATCATTGGAACTGCAAAATAGTCTAATAATCTGTATTTCATTTTTTTGTACCACAATGATAACAAGACACATCTAGGCAGTGAGAAGTTGAGCATTATTTCATCCCCTTTACAGAGATCTCAAAATTAAATGTAAATTTAATTTACTGCAGTCTAGTTGAGACTGTAGGTTTTTTACCCCATACAGCAACCAAAGTAACTGGTCTTAAACATTTAGGTAAGACAGTTACACTTGTTAGCTGGAGAGGAACTTTTCCATAGCATATAACCCAGGCACTAATAAATCTTTCAGGCATAAAAAGTTCTTCAAGGATCTCGACAAGCAAAATCCACCATTACTACAGTAATTAAAAAAAACCCACTGGCTTAGAATGGCCAAATCCCTAGGAGTAAGTGATCACATATCACAAAGAAAAGGAACTGACAGACATGCTTTCATCTAAATGAAGCCTACTTGGTGGTATCAGAGGCTGATAGCCAACTGACTTGAAGCAGCTCTGCAGAACAGGACTGGGGTACCCTGGTGAACAAAAAGTTATTTAAACACAAGTCAGCCGTGTACCCTTGCAGCAAAGACAACCAACCCCTTAGAAAGGCATCTAGTCAACGAACTGCTTCCAGAACAAGACATCTAAAGAAAAAAGAGAAGTATGTGTATTACTGGCGGATGTGATTGCCGAGCCACTCTCCATCATCTATCAGCGGTCATGGTTGACGGGAGAGGTCCCAGATGACTGGAGGCTTGCTAATGTGACACCCATCCATAAGAAGGGTCGTAAGGAGGATCCGGGGAACTACAGGCCTGTCAGCCTGACCTCGGTGCCAGGGAAGGTGATGGAGCAGGTCATCTTGAGGGCAATCACGTGCTATGTCTGTGACAACCGGGGGATCAGGCCCAGCCAGCATGGGTTTGTGAAAGGCAAGTCCTGCCTGACCAACCTCATCTCTTTCTATGACCAGGTGACCCGCCTGGTGGATGAGGGAAAGGCTGTTGATGTAGTCTACCTAGACTTCAGCAAAGCCTTTGACACGGTCTCCCACAGCATTCTCCTGGAGAAGCTGGCAGCCCATGGTCTGGACAGGTACACTCTTCGCTGGGTTCATAATTGGCTGGATGGCCGGGCCCAGAGAGTGGTGGTGAATGGAGT
>VWZZ01006928.1:453408-530796 GCA_013399095.1 Psophia crepitans
ATTCTATTCTACTTCTCATGTACTAACCTTGACTGACTGGGTTTTTTGCTTACTGGCTTTTTGTAACAAAAAAATAATACTGCTTTAGTTCTCTCTAAAGGCTAAACTGAAAGGGCAAAGACACACAAGAATATATTTGCATGAAGCAACAGAGGGGTTGCTTGCAATGGCTGATATTGTTACTGCAGGATGTTAGCTATGGGTGGAGAATGTAAAAGGACATTCTCTCAGCAGTACAGATCTTTGAAAGTTAGGCAGGGCAGAGGGGTGCTGGCTGCACTGAGGAGCAGACACTCATTACTCTGGCACATGTACAAAGCTCAGAAGTAAAATGGCATCTCTTTAAAGCACAGGTTCTCTTTGTAGCTAAGCAAATGTTACAATGCTTAACATAAAATTGTATTCATAACCAATCCTCATCCCAATCGATAAGCATTAGGAGAGGAAGGATAATATACTTTACACATCACAATAAAATTTAAAAAAACAGTAAATATAATCTTGCATTTGAAATAAACAATTAAAAAAGATGCCTAACTCCATCACTATGGTCACAGACTGCACAGAGAAGTTGATTTTATGTCTAAATATTTGATACAAAACCAGGATAAATAAGATAAAACCTAATATACAGAGAGATAGAAGAGCAAGCCTCAGGAATTTTATTCAATCATATATTCCTCCAGGGCAAAAACCTCTCAAAGGTGGTAGTCACCCACCTTAGGTGAAGTCCAAGAAAAATATACAGTTATGCCACTAGATGACAGTATAGCTCTGACCAACGGCAGGGATAATATTTTCTTCAATTAAGTAGCTGAATGAAAACCTACTCATCTGAACAAGTAAGCAGTTTCAAAAGAGATTATAGAAACAGGCTATGATCATGCAAAAAGCAGTTGATTATCTGAAGCTGACACTCAGCAGAACATATGACTCATAAGACCTTATGCCTACAGAGCTCACAATTAAGGCTGAATCCTGAGAGTAATTTCGTAGGTGACACACGCACACACTCCAGGATTGGTGTGTCCCCCTGCAACTGCATTCACAGGCAGAGTATAGAGCTACAGGGTTAAGAGCTACTGCAGGAAAAAAAAGGAAGAGCTTAAAATATAAGACTTAAGGGTAACTCAGGAAGGGTGTGGGCACAGCAAGTATGGCAGAAGCCAAGAGTAAATTCTGTTTAAGGAAGGAAAGATTTAAAATACATGAAATAATTGAAAATTTGAGCTAGGACAGACATTTCACCAGAAGGTAATTTTGCAGGTAAAAGGGTTGCATTAAATGATGTAGGATGGAAATGTCATTTCTAGTTTAACATCCACCTGTAATGACAGACAACTCACAATATGATTAAATAGAAAAACAAAAATTACTACATTTTGTCTCAGAAACATGATACATCTCAGAGAACACAGCCTTTCTTCTATTTAAGAAAACCTTTGAGTGTCTAAGTATAGAAGCTTGGAGAAGGAAGCAAAAATTAGGTAATTCATGTAGGCTGTTTCCCTTCTATTACACCCAAGTAGCTTGTGGTAGTTTATTCAGGCCTGAAGCTGCAGAGTTCCTGCACATGTATTTTCCTTTCCCTGAGATTATGATTACAAGCTGAGAAGGCATGTAATGCCTACAACAACTCTGTAACTGCTTAGCCAAGGAAATTACAGAACCTGCTTCCCAATACAGATGGATTTACAGTACAAATTGTTAACAAACTAATTTCCCTGCTACAGGAAATATTAGCAACAGAAGCCATTATTCAGTGACTTAATAATGAAAGAAATCACCAGTTAAAAAAGTACTAGGTGTTATATTTAGTCATTGAATACGAACCTGTGTTTTCTAATAGGCTAAAAGTTTTTCCAAGAAGAAATCTTTTTGGGGGGCTGAGGAGTTTTCCTGAAGTTGATCATTATTTCAAAAGACAGTTCCAAAACACAGCTTTTGAATGTTAAAACTCCGATGCATTTTGAATGCTAAAAGCAAAAAAGTTTAACACAGCCATCTTTGTAAATGTACTTCCTGAGGTAACAGCTAATAGCATTATTTCTGCTCATGAACCTATAATGAAAGATGTCTCTCCTAGTTATACTGCACAATGTTATCTACCTAAGCGATAAGAATTTTAAAGAAAATAATTACACCGAGAAATTATTTCTATTATTTTCATAATTAAAATAATACTATTATTACTATTATTATTAAAATACCATTATGCAATTTTTAATGTCATTTCTACCGAAGTATTTGTTTAAAATGCAAGAAGCTACAGCGGATTGATGACATATAATGATGAAGAAACGCTGAATCTAAATTCTGTCCAGTGATAAACAACTAGTTTTTTCTAAGATTTATCTGTTCCTAGTTTCTATAATTTACAGGGGGAATTTCTTGGGACTGACAAATTTTAAAGCCAGGTAATGAACAAATAACAATTCTCAGGTATATAACAATATTTATATGCTGCTGTCATCAGCACCAGCAACTAATTTTAATTTCTAAATTAAACTGCCCATGTTACTCCATTGTACTGGAATACTTCAGCACTTTCACTGAATGTTTTATAAAATAAAAGCATTTTATGCGATGTTTCATTTAGCTATTGACAACAGAGGACATGAAGCCACACTTCATTCTGTCCGATACGATTTTTGAGAAGTTATTAGGAAAAACAAAGCCCTAGCTCTTGCCAAGTAATTTAGAAAGTTATATATTTGTACGGAATAGAGAATGTTAAAGTTGAATGGAAGCAAGTATGTCCAGAGCCCTCCAAAGATTATACTTAAAGCAAATTTGAGAAAAATCAAGATGACATAAGAGATGGTTCAAAGTCTTCCAAGAAAGACACTGTTTAATTCCATTGGCTGTAGCAGTAATGAAGCACTATATACTGATGTTCCTAACCCCACCAGTGGAGTGGAACCAAAGGCAGCAATATTTGGAGAAAAAATTCCAAACTTTCATGATTATTTGCAAATACCAAGTGCTAGCTTGTACATGACCATCTTTTCAGATATAACCCAGAATTTTCCAAAATTTTTCTCAACTATCAAGAAGGGGAAACAAGAAAACAGAAAATAACAGACACCTTTTTGTTCATCAATAAGTGCATTGAAAAAAACATCTGTCCTTATTAATAAGATGCACCTGTCTACATCCTTTGCATCTGAGGTCTGTTATTTCTTGGTGAAAACCATCGATGGATTGTTAAAAGCACTGTGGTTTTTCATGTGACAGGTAAAACAAGTTCTAGTAATTATTAATCCATTGACTGCAGCAATATACATACAGCCTTCCAAACAAAACCATAGGATTTAAAGAAATCATCAGCATTTAGGACTAGCATTTTTCAACCTGCCAGGGTTTCAATATTTTTACAGTTAAAAAAATAAGTTAAAAAAAAAATTCTCCTAAAATTCTGTCCCAGACTACCAAGAAAAGGATGCACATGTCAACAATGCAGTACGTTTGAAATCAGTAAAGTTCCTAAAGACATTTCCTACAGAGCATTCAAATTAAAAGGACACTGAGAAGTAAAATAAGCACAGTAAGCAGAAAGTTTTCAGCTCGATATGACAGTGTCTTCCCTGGTCTTACTCACTTCATCGTCATGCAAACTGGAAAGCTACTAACTTAACAACATTCATGCCTGTATTCTCAGCAGATGTAGATGATTTTTATTCTCAGATTCTTGTAGATGAAAGACCTGTACACCAAAGGGACATGGCAACTGGGGAGGTTTTGTCCTAACAGAGGCTCAAACCCATAAACAATGAGATGCTTCAGATTTAGTTTTTGTATATGTTGTGCTAAAATAGGTGGCCACACACACAAAAACCAAAACCCACAAAGCACAACTATACCATACTAATTTAAAAAATATCCAAACTATTAAAAAATCCCATATTATTTGCATAAAACCATTTTTAACAATTCTTTGGTCCCATGAAACTATCAACTTTTTCCTATACCAAATATATGTATTCATAGTATGTTGCACACTTAGAAGCTCTCCTGTCTAAGCTGATTTCTTGTTTGAAAAAGTCACTAGGGACAAAGGCATAAATTGGCTCTTAACATTCCCCAGAATGAGCCAGTTATGAAGAATTAAATCAAACCAGTCCTTTTCAATGAATCATGAAGACGGTCTGGAATTTTTTTATATATATAATATATATAATTTTTATATATACATTATTTATATATGTATATTATATTATTTATATTGTATATTATATATTATATANTAGCAACTCTGTACTCTTCGAGAAAATTTGTTATTTCAAACATATTTTCCTCAAATACACACATATAAAAGGTATGATAGTGAAACTTTTGATTCACAATATTCTTTAAACTATACAAAGATTCTTTTGTTATAAGACTGACCACAGAAACAACTGATGTTTCCATATACATAGATAGGAATCCACAAGAAAACGAACAAAATTCATTTTCTGGCAGTAGTGAAGTAAGGGTTTTTTCTTTTCGCTTCCCCCCCCCCTTCTTCCGACACCCCCTCCCACCCTTCTTAAGAACACTCTTCTTGCGTACTTGCATATACAATTTGCAATTTGTTGTTTTAAAAATGATAAGGGAATAATTATGCAGGTATATATCATCCAAATATGAAATCTGTCACTTACTTCTCCTTAGCAAACATCCAAGCACGGCATATTTTTCAGAGGACCTTCAGAATAATAAGTCATTTTAAGTCACATCCTGAAAAACAAAAAAGGCTGCACATTAAAAATGACTGCTTGCTTTTCAATTTTTTCATCTAATATTAATAATCTTACCAAAAAATAAACACTCGATGCATTGAGGTATTTTAATGTCAAATGAGTTTAAAACTCACTTATAAAAACTGTAACTATCAACTCTGCTATATGCTAAATTGCTCGAAAGTCTGAATCTTAACATCACAAATGCCACCTAGTAAGCTAGATTTTCTTTCATGTAAGAACTAAACATATTTACTTTAAATGTATTTTTTTTTACTTTGGGAGAAATAATGAAACTGTTGTAGATGTCTGCTCTTAGTAACTTTTAAATCTGAATACAAAAAGCTGCACCCTCAAATTATTTTGTAAAGTTATGTCTGGCAAGTTAAAATGAAGTGCATAGCCACTCTGTCAGCTGGTTCACATTGCTTGGTACATAACTATTACTGGAGAATAGCAAACTGTTTTCAGAGCTATGAACACTCAGGTTTCTGTTACTCTGTTCTTCTATGAAATTCTAAGAATGATTAATCCATATTATCATGCATTTTATACAAGGTATGATTAAGTGTACTAATTAGTGAGATTCTGGGTCTCTACAGAGAATTACAGTAACTTAGGAAAAGTTTTGAACAACAGCTGTGTGATTGAATTGATTTACTGAAAACTGCTTAAAGCGCTACGTAAAGCAGAGGCTGTTCAAGCTAATTAGAAAAATAAATTGCTCTTGGGAAATATTTATGAGACGTTCACATGTAAGCACACACCATAGTCCTATCCAAAATCAAGAGTTCCAAAATTGATACTTCCACACAGACTACTTAATAGGTAATCACTAGCAGGCAGGTAAAGGAGTTTTATTCAAGGAGCCTATTTCTTAAGAAATTAAACTGAAGCTTTTCATATCAACTGGTTGCATATGCATTCATCTGCTGTTTTAACCATCCCTTTGACAATACTGATTGTAGGTTTATTTATATGAACTGGAATTACCAATTAGAAGGTTGATTGACAATGCGGTCACGTAAGAGTAAGCATCAAGAGTAAATTGTCTCCTAATTAAAGACTTCTATAACACTATTTTATGCTAAATCAACCTCTGTTAATCATGGAAACCAGAAGCACACACACACACAGAGAAATATAAGTAGTCTTAGAATGCAGTATCAGAAACATGTGGAGATCATGGCAAATTAAATCCTTCAGCTGTTCATTTCCATAAAAATGCTAAACCTGACCTAAACTACACTCAGTGATAGCTTGCTATCTAGCTTCCCTGGGATGGTCTTACACCCAGTTCAACAACCACAAATAAGAGTCTCACTGAAAAGTTGACCTATCCGGGAGATTTAAGACCCATAAGTATCAAAAGGGTTCTGTATGACTGGAAATGCAAGGGAAAAAGAGAACCACCCTGAAAATGTATTAAGTTGAAGACCACATAAAAATCTTAACATTATTTAAAACATTCCCCTTATAATCCTCTCAAGTAAATATCCATTCCATGGTTGTCAATATTTGAGCTGTTTAAACAGAAGATAGAATACAACTTCTCAAAGAAATACTGCAGTATAGCAACTAAAAAATAACCTTCTGAATAATCTGAAGGCTCTTGGAAGGGTTAGAAAAGCATGTGGAGTAGCATTTGCACTCATTTGGTCTGGCCAAACACTGCAAAGGACCAGCCTATGAGAACTGTCAACTGGCAGGGCAGCCTAGACAGATATTTTAAATTCTGTTCTACAGACCAGGATGAAATTAAAACAACTTGAAGTAGGGATGAAAGCCCTCCCCAGTAAACCCAACAAAAAGTTAACAACAAATGCTACAGTAAAATTTTGCCATATATCAAAAGTAAATTAGACCTCAGGTTACTACCACTATAAATAAAACAGGATATTAAAATTCTACAATCTAATAAATCATTACATTATCATCTATGACATTTCAATGAAAAAATAAAATGTCCCTCTTTTTCAATACTTGCTCTTTTCCTGCTAATGAAAGCCCGAACTCTTACATACTGCAAGTTGACCACTCAATGCTGTTATCCCTATTCTAGACCTACATGTAGTCTTCTGACTACAGAGATAACAGCCAATTTCTTAACTTTTTAAATACAAAAACCATTTTATTTCAACATTTTTGTTCTCCCTCACATTAATTACCTTATGTTATTAGAGTGCCTGCATCAAAACACAGTCATGCACTAAGCAACTGGCAGTATTCTTCTAAAAAGCTTGGCATTTGGGGCTGTGCAGTCAGCTTCTCCATCAGCTTCACCACATCACTACCACTTTCAGCATGTGAGCATGCTATTTCCTGTCTAAAAAACACTCAACCAAAACCCAAGAGTGCTCACACAAAAACGTTCAGCATGTTTGGATCTCAATAAGCTCAACATAGTGACCTTCAAATGATTTCCTACCTTCAGGATGAGCTACAGAGATACTCAGTTTGCACCTTATAGAAACTAGATGCCCAACTAGCCTGGTTACCAAATTTAAGTGTACAGTGTCCAGTTTTTGATCTAATTTTAAAACCACATAAAAGAAGATTATATCAGAGTTTGGATGGGATGGCTAAGTGACAAGTCATATTGTTGCCTGTGGCACAGATACCAAGAACATGACAGAGAGCTACAGCTACACTGTTTTCAAGGTTAAAAATATCCATATATATTCACAGTGAAACGTGCCAGATATGGTAAACACAATGGCTACTTTTTGAAAGAAGACATAAAATGGATTGCATCTGCAATACTCCTTAAATGTTTCAGAGATAATCAGTGTGCCTGTTTAAAAAAGAAATCAAATACAACATACTAAACTTCAAACTACAGTACATAAACCCAACACTTTTAAACCTCTGGGGGAGGGGGAAAGCACAGAAGATAAAAAATGCCACTGAACCTTAACTAAAGCTTTGTGAATCTGAAAGTACAATGTAACAAACTACTGAAATAGATAATGAGACTCAAGTACACCGAACAAAGAGGTTTTGGTGTACTCTATTTTGTACTAAAAAGTCTTAATTTACTTTTTAAGATTAAAGCAGCTACACTTAGACTATGACGCAAACAGCAAATTATAATGTTAAATTTTATTGATACATCATTATCCTATTCTAGCACTTCCATCAGTACAATAAATAATAAAATACTATTCCAAAACACATGCATTTGCTCATTCTCCACTCTTTCCCCCCCCACCCCCCACCCCCTCAGCCAAAAAGGTCATTTACTGCATAATAACTGACTCAGACAGAGACGTCACAATCAGGGCTGTCAGTTGGGGGTGGGGGGTGGGAAGGCAAAAAAAAGTGCCATCTATAACTGGTAACCAGCAAAGCACACCTTGTTGAAACACGTTAAATGATCTTAACTCGGCACAAATCCTTTTCATATTATACATTCCGTTTTAGGAAGACTATAATTTTTCACACCTTGTCAGGTTTCATTTACCAATTCCTCTGCAGTGTTTAGTAAGCACTATACCCTCCTTAGCTATTTCTCAGACATGACAATTAACTTGAGCCTTGTTCACTTTGCATATATTAAAATGACAGGACACTTTCAGTTACAGGATGGTCAGAGGTGGAACACACTTGACGCGCATCTCCTATTCCTCTGATAAATAATGCGCGTGGTCTATTTTTGGAATGTCATAATTTGTTTCCTATACATCCCTGTTGCTATCCACAGCAATACATATAGGACCATGTTAAAACAAACAACATGTATGAAAGAAAAATGGGTGGCTCCAGTGAACTTGCTGCTATAAAAAACCTAGTCTTTATCCTTATGCCATCACCATACACTGCTGAACACTTGTAAAAATTTCTCACCTGTCCGCTTCCACACAAAGCACTGTGGGAAGGTGGTTACTACGTCTCATCACGGGTCCAAAGACATGTGAGCCAAGTTCTAGAGGCAGAACAACTCCTGTCCTCATAACCCAGCTGTGAAAAGGTATCAAGCCTAATTGGCTAGATGTGTTTGTCAGGATCTAGGTCTTGTGAGTAAAAGTCAACTGGGCACAATGACACCACACCACCTGCCTGCATGACACTGCCAACAAGAATCGGTATGCTCAAACACAGCAGGCAAAAATCTAATATTGAAGGTGGCCTTTAATCTTGACTGATTTCCAAGCCACTGTACTGGAAGAGGTAATTTAGGCTTTCAATACAGATGATGGCATCAGTCAACTGTTTCTAGAATGTATTTAGAATGTTTTTAACATAGCAAAGGCCTTACAGATGTGTATCCAGAAGAGTTAGTAAACAGTTATTTAAAAAAAAATAATTAAATATTTATAAATATATGTAGAAAGAAAAAAATCCCTAGCTCAAATACCACAAAGGATGTGACATCTAGGCTACTATAATGGGACTTTGATAACAACGTCACTGGCAAGAAACCACAGAACACCACCATCCTTTTCTGTACATCCAGGCACTTGAAGAGCAGAAAAAACTCAAGTTAAGTCAGTAGCTGACTGAAACTCATACAGTCTACTTAGGTTTTATACTACTATCTAATTTAAAGTCCTAAAAGCAGAAAACATTTCTTCCCATCATGCTTGTCAAAAACAGAGGGTACTAAGGAGAGAGATCGTCCTGACCAGTGAATAAACCTCTCTACTATTACTAACAGCAATAAAATAAAAAAAAAATAGGAAATTAATGTAAAACATGTTCCATTTACAAGACAAAATATCCTTGCCAGAGCTCACAAGAGAATACCAAGATAACAGTATTGAAGAGTCACTTTCCAGCTCTTTGCACACCTAATTCATAAGTGACTCCATGCCATTTGACACATGACATAATCCACAGGTTAGCAAGAAGAATGCAAGCTGCACAATGCATCTCTCCATATAACGATATCAGCTTAATTAGGAATGACGTTTGAATTAATTCACATAATTTGTTAAAATGTCATTATGCAATCCTAAACTATTTAAAGTCCAAAGTACAAAAAACTCTCTAAATTAGAAAAAGACACCAGCCTTAGAACATGAAAATTTCCATTCAACCATATAAATCTGAAAATATTATTTATTTATTTTCATTCACTTCTAACTTTTAAGCGGATATATTAACTTACCTGATGAAAGCTTGTTTCATGCCTTATCAATATATTACTTCAATTTTTACACAATTTTGAGCACTACACATTACAATAATGTGATTACCTTTTCAGTACAAACTTTAATTACTGCCATTATAAAGTCCAATACAAATGGATGATTGCCAGAAACTACGTAACAATCATATCAAATGCAAACACAAAGTGATAACTACTAGTAGATATTAGATGGGACTCATGGCACAACTTATAAAATTGGGAGAATTTTATGGGAACAAAATCACATTTAAATACAGGGTGTTTTTTTCTTAGAGAATACAGTAGCTCCTGCAAGATAAACAGAGTGACAGAGACATTTTCCTACATGATCTAATCAAGATACAAGAGCTCTTCCTTACAATGACTAAGGAATTAGTTTTCCTCTTACAAGGGAGGAAGTCCCCAAACAGTTTCATTATAGTAATAATTCAATCTATAAATTCTCAGTAGCAACAACTATCCGATACTTCAAAAGCAGAGTATTTACAAAATTCTTGGTGAAAACAGGAAATGTAATCAACTAAACTGACTTTGTCTCACTAAATACACATGATCCTTCTCCAAGTCATCAAGTCCATTCCCTTTCCTGAAGCTCAGAATGTGCCATCAGCAAGTCCATTCTCCTTTCCGAGACTCTGAATGGGTTCACATACATTTTTATATATATTGTATACGTGCAATTTTATTCTTCTGCCATTCTACCCTACCAGTGTCTCATGAAAGCAAAGACTGCTTGCTGGGTTTCTACAGAGACACAACTTAAACACAACTATATTACCATTAGCATTAACTCATTTAGTGCTATGACTTTGTTATAATTGAATCAGACTCTATTAAGCCAAAATCTTACTCACTTTGCAGAGATCAGTTTTATATAAAACATGTTCAGAATGAGAACAGTTCAAACTCAGAGTTTCCCAAAGCAGCAGTTAAAAATTGGGCAACAAATCAGCAATTTCCTTGTAAAAGCCTGTCCATTGCAAGCTTAAATTTAGAGACAGAAGTCATTCTACATTTGGATCAAAATCTCTTAACAATACCAAAATGCCTTCAGACAAAAGGAAAAACTGACTGGTTTTGACAGAATGAAATATTTACTGTACACACTATCAGGTTCTGGCACGTGATTTCTATCAGATGCCAAGCTTAATGCAAGCTTTTGAACTTCTACAAATACTACTCAGAAAAGCATTCAAAACAGATGACTTTGTTGCATTTTCTACAGTTGTTATTAACAGTAGATGTTCACCCCCAGTATTTCCAATTTAGACTTTGAATCTTGTATGTGAATTGAAAGTATTCATTAATTTGGTAGGTATGGAGACTGACTTTTAAGAAAACTGCTTCTTTAAAGAAGTAATCACTTTCAAGTGTCAAGTTGCAGAGCAAAAATATTTTTAATTAGAATTGCACAGCTAAAAACACAGTCTAACTTTCCTTTTTATATTTGCATATCTAAAAAGCAAGCATCTGAAAAGTTGTATGCAATCTAGAATTTTTGCAATGATCTAATCATAGTTTTGTTTCCACCGTTCTACCTTGGTCAATTGTTCATCTTGGGAGATCAGATATGATCTAGCTGATGCCCATGTACCTTCAACAGCACTGCCATTAATCATCCCACAATACACTTCGTCTATCAGCCTGTTTATTTCATCTGCCATTTCTAGCATTTGAATAATCATAAATTATTAAGAAGCACAAAAGTTTATCAACCACTAGAAATCACAAATCCTTGAAAAGAACAGTCCTGATGCTTGCGAGAATTTCTACACAGATCTGTCATATTTTGCCTTTGTGGAAATACTGGGGAACAGTAAAATAGAATTGTTTCTGTACTCGTATAGAGCCTCCTGGCAGATACTGCAGACTTCTAACAAAGCTAACCTTTTGCTGAGTGGATGCTACAAAAAAGACCATTTTCAGCCAAACTAAGCAAGTGAGGAAAGTTCTTACACTCAACATAAAAGACCTCTGAAGTGAAAATACTTGAACATTAAATACATCAGATCAACTGCAAAATTTACTGGAATGTTCAGGCCATCAATAGAAAGAGCCTCTTTGATTCTGACTAATAAAAAGCAAACCTCTCACTTTTATGAACGATGCAAAATTAAGTCTACGAAGTATGTGATGCAGTGCTGCAGTTTCAAGAATCTTTTATGTTAGTGTCTAGACAACAATCTTTTGTTCTGCATTTATAAGAACACAATTTGCTACACAATTAACAAATTGGTTTCTGATATTAACCTTGGAAAAACTCCAATCTCTCAAGACTTCCACAGCACAAATAACAAGAAAACACCACAGCGTAATGCTTAATGAAGTATTTTGGTTCTGGCCTTTATGATGCTTCAAAGACTGAATTTTATATTAGTAGCAGATTTACACACAAATTAATAGAGAGAAATAAGCCTTGCCAGTGGTGCTTTGGGTCCACAGCAGATGAGCTGGGATACAAGCCATCCAAAACATGCTCACAGTAATTTCTGTCCCTCTTCCTAAATACGTATAGCCAGTTCTACAAAATGTACCATCCAACACTACCAAGGCTCTAGTGCTGGACAGAAGCATTGATTACCCTCTTAAAAAAAAAGAGCATGTTATAAATTTTTTGGCCTCCTGTTGTGAATTTGCAGCCAGCTGAAATACACAACTTCCAAGGGCACAAATATTTGAGGGAATGCTATTCTGTTTTTACAAAATAACAACAAACTCTATTGAGAAGCAACTTAAATAACTTAGCTAATAAGTTTAGATTTAATCACAGCATCCTGTAAAACAACTAGAAACCATGCTGTATCTGTGGATTTTTTACCCTTTGAGAGCTCTTAAGAAATAGAACTAGACAGACAAAACTCAGCCTACAGAAATGAAGAGTGTGACCTGCTAGTATACGTTAAACACAATGCTAGTTTTTACTGGAAAATAAAGCAGTCAACCATAAAAGGATATTGGCACAAGACAGTTCAGAGATGCAAAGCACAATAATAGTTTCCTGTTTCTGTAAGTGCTTGCTTTTTCTACACACAAATAGTGTATCTGAGGAGCACGTACAAAAAGAAATGTTTGCATACAGAAAAATCATTCTTAACAAATAGAAAACCACTGCTACTGCCTGCCCAAACCAACCATCTATACATATATGCAACTAATACGCTCCATGAGCAAATACAAATTGCCTACTGTGACACTTCAGTGTACAGAGCCAAGAGTCATAACACATGTGAGCTTCCAGGTACTTCAAAGAAAATCACATCCATGCTTAGAGCTAATCCCTGAATTCACTGTCCTGATAGACAAGGAATCTGGGTATAGAAGGTAGCTATTCTGAAAACAGAACAAACATAGCTATAATAATTTTGAAGTGAAAATACACATAAATAAATGTATTTATTTAAAATTAACCATTCCTAATTCTCCTCGTTGTTTTAACAGTACAGGTGAACACCTGCTATTAATCTCTAGGAAAAAAAGCATAAATCCAGCTTTAAAACTCTTTCAATCGCACACTTCCATTTCATGCTTTGGTGATATTTTTAAGTCAATGATCTCTGAGATGATAAAATAATATTTGATGGATGAAACTAATTTTGCCATATTTTGCCATAGATTTTCGGTATACACAAATACTCAGCCAGCTAAATCTTCCTCTCACTCAAGTAGAATAATTTAAAGATTGTGACCTAAATTTCTTTTTGTATAGCCTATGTCATTAGAGCTGCAAGAGAGAAAAGACCCCAGAAGAGTGTACACATCTGTGATATCTCAATATGAATAGAGACAATAGGCGCCTTATACGGCTATAATGGGGGGTGTGGGGGAGGAAGGCTAGCAAGCCTTTTTTGTTTGTAACACGAAGATGTGAGTAATTCTGTAAAAGCTGCTAGGAAGCACTATTTATCTCTTGCTGGATTTCTTAGCTGAATTCATTTTTTTGAAGAATTGGGAAGAAGTCATGAAATGGACTCAAACACAAAGAAAGAGGAAAAGAAAACAAGGGTCTTTGCAGGAGAAAGAGAAAAAGTAACTGGCTAGGTATGATGGACACATTTTCTAAAAGCGATCAAACACAAGGGCAAATCCACGGAACACAAAGCCAAGCATTTCTATGGATCTCAAAAACCATTGTTGCCTGGCCATCAGAGAAAGTAGATCAGAACCTTAGAGAAATAGTGAAGTAAAACAGCAGAAAACAAAACTCACCAAATTCTTACTAGAACTTACTAGATTAAAATGCAGAAGGCTTTCTAAATTTAATTCCAAATTTGACATAGTATTTATGCGGTCTTTATAAGACCAACGGGAGTCCTACTTACAATTTAATTAATTGGCTTTGAACACATCTATTGTAAGTTCAAGAAAGCCTTTCAAATCTTAAGGTTCATTTTTAACAACTTCTTTACCAGGAACATGCACTGGCACACTAAAAAGACTGAGTAAGACAATCACTGCAAATTCTCAGCTATTTAAAACTTAGAAGTCTTGAGTTACACTATATGAATCAAGCGAAGATTTAATTGTCAAAACTACTTAGAATTCTGCCAAAATGCTTTTCCACATGAAACAAAGACATACAGACTGCATGACATGCTTTCCAAAATTTCTAGCACACTACGACATTGCATTTATTTCTTCACCTCATTTGTAGCTCCCGTTGAAAGTATTAAAACCAAAATATCTTAAATAGTCTTAATGGGGAAAAAAAAATTAAAAAGAAGTCACCTCATTAATCAGGTAATGTTTGTGGACACAAATCAAAGAATTTCTTGAAGATGGTATTATTCTCCTATCAAGTTAGTTATGTTTATAAAACAATACGCAGTTTAGAAGCAGTGTGGAATATTAATTTACACATCTCTGGTGATATGAGGACATCACCACACAACGTCAGTCCTCAAGATGGAAAAGTGATTACACTGTCACTGTATGACTGTATCGTGATGACAAAAGTGAGAGAGGGAGAGAGACAAAAAAGACGCAGGCTTTCAAGTGAATTCTGTATAATAGCTGCTACACCTACACAGTTTTTGGAGCAGAGAGCAAAAACATCTAACACACACACACCCCCCCACACCCAAAATGCTCTGTAAGAAAGTTCAGGGGATACCAACAGGGAAAAGGTTAACATTTAAAAAGTGGAACCTTGTCTATATGGGAAGAACTGAAACACCCACAGAACACGGTTAAATTGAATGTAAACAGGAAATACAGAACTAAAAAAAGAACACGAAGAGTGCCTTGCACCGAACTCCAACTGATAATACAAAGATATTTAAACAACACACCAGAAGCAGGAAGCCAGATAGGGAGACACTGGACCTCTTCATAGTAAAGGCATAAAATGGGCACTCAGAGAAGATAAAGCCATAGTTCTGAAAATCTCTTCTTGTTGGCCTTCACCACTTAAGATACTGGAGAGATTCTCAGTTTCAGCATTTCTTTGTAGCAAATTGGTTGGAGAAGCACAATGAATTTTAAGGAATTAAGAGAGGAAGAATTAATCCAGACAGACACACAAGGTGTTAACTGGTCACCAGGATACCCTTTATCACAGAAGGGGTCCTCTGGACACGCTCCACACCCTGGAGCGTGTCCAGAGAAGGGCAACGAAACTGGTGAAGGGTCTGGAGCACAGGTCTTATGAGGAGCGGCTGAAGGAACTGGGCTTGTTTAGTCTGGAGAAGAGGAGGCTCAGGGCAGACCTTGTTGCCCTCTACAACTACCTGAAAGGAAGTTGTGGTGAGCTGGGGGTCGGCCTCTTCTCACAGATAACTAGTGACAGGACTAGGGGGAATGGCTGCAAGTTGTGCCAGGGGAGGTTCAGGTTGGAGATGAGGAGAAATNGTGAATCTTCAGAACTCCTGGCCAAGCTGCACTGCCTGTCCTTACAAACAGCTACTGTATCAGAGGACTAGGAGGTGACTGGGGAGCTCCTGCTGCCATAAAGGAATCCAGGGGGACTCTCAGGAGCTATGGACCAGCGAAGTTGACCTTCATGCCTTGACTGACTTCCATCCACAGTGAGATGGTAAAAGCTATCCTAAAGAGTAACATCACAGAAAAGCAGCCAGTGTGGCATGAACTTTTGAATAGGGAAAGCTTATCTGAAGAAAAAAAGAAAGTTGCACAGAACTACCATGATCCTCAGACTGATCCAGTATTTCTTGTCATTTTACATTTGTTAAAACTTGTAAGAAGATTTTGACTTTATTTTTTTAAATATTTGAATTGCTTTCGTGCAGCAGCAAAAATATGTTTACCCATATAACCTATTTTACTCAGGGAACTTGCATAGAGACTCCTTTGCCAGTATGAAATGTGAGTTTACTAAGGTTTGTTGACAGCGCTTTACCAGGAAACTTCCCTAGTACTAGATTAAGCCTAAGAAAAACTAGTGGGATAAACATGGCGCTATCATTCTGAATATCTAATATTTTCTGAAAGTCAAAGCTTCTACCATTTATGAGCTAGAGGTCAAAGAAAGAGGAGTGAAGGCCATTCAGTGAAATCTTGAATTGTGCAATTCAGATTCTTTGGTTTTGCTTTTTTTATTTCTCCTTTACAACTACGTATAATTAAAATTCATGTTTCTTTCCTTATTTAAAAAAAAAAGGTGGCTTCTAGATTTAAGCTCCCTGTTTCTGTATTTTCTTCAGTCAGACTTCAATGTAAACTGTCGATATTTTCAAATTTTCTTTTACAGTGCTGAGGGAACAGAATCCGTTTTTAAATGAAAAATGAGCTGCTTTGCTAGTCGTATCACTGTCACAGTTGGGGTTTGAAGAGAAAGAGCAAATATAATGAGTTTTGAAAAAAACCTGGCAATACTGCAGCCTGCAACAGAGACATTAAAACGTGAAGAAAATGCAAGCATGTTTTGCTTCCTATATCAACTGAGAAGTATTTTAATATGAAAAATATTAAAAACTACATTACCTGTGACTCTTAATTGTCAAAATTATTCAAGAAAAAATATTACAATTATTCAGGTCACGAACAAATAAAAATAAGCAAATGAGTCTGGGGCAAAAAAGGTGTTTTAGAAAATGAATGAAAATCATTTGACCATCACTGCACCATGAGAAACCATGCCTAGAAAGGACCTGTAAAACTTCAAACTACAGGCTTGTTTACACAGGAAGACTTACCAGCATTATTATATCAATAAAACACCACCTCTACATTACACATACCTCAGAACAAACTAACAGGACTTAAAAAACCCTAATATCAGATGAGTTACTTAGAGCAAATGTTCAGCTGGGAATGTTCAGCCACTATGATGACAAAAGTCTCCAAACACATAGTAACATGGCATAGTAACACAGATAGACCTTACCAAGTAGGTAAACACAAACATTTGTGTAATAGGTATACAAAATTACCTGGGTGCTAATCTCCTCCTTCCTCTTCTAGACTGATCATAACTGAATGAATACATCTGTGAAATATTTGAAAGCAGGAAAGCTATCTAAGATTAATCAAGAAACCCATGAGAGAAAAACCTGCAAATACTGCATCTATAGTGCAACAGACTTTTAAGACTTTCATTCATTTACAATAATAAAATGAGATCTGCACTAGTAATAGTGAACTCATTTACAATAGTAAAATTAGTTTGGCACACAATCATTATAGCAACAGTAGGGCACAAAAATGGATTTCATTACAGCATGCTCCCTACTATAATTTGCTGTTCAGTATCAGTGACCAGCATTAATAAAAATAAAACTACTTCTCCATTTTTATTATTACAAAATGCTTTTTAAAACAATGAATTTGTATCCTTAATCATTCTTAGAAAAACTTCAAGTCACTACAAAGTATCTTATTTGCCATCTTCAATACAAAGAAAATACCAAAGCATCACCACCACTAAGAACACAGTATGTCATTGCAAAGGGAAACCTCTGGGTTTCCAACAAAGTAACCCAAAATATCTCAAGAAAAGTCATGTAAGAGCAGCTTTCCTTGGTAAAGAGGTGCCTATATACACAAAATACTAGTTTTCTTGAGCAGGTGCACATGGAGGGATGCATGGAAGAAAGACTTTACAGGATAAAAGTATATAAACATAGTGTGACAGGGGAAAAAGTTTACATTTATAAGAGATCCATTTGCTCATCATTCTACCAATACTCCATAAACAGCAGACAAATTATGAGAGATACTTCCAGAGAGAATAATGGATCTTCTGAACTACCCGTAATATACAGATACTGACAATTAAACACAATAATGCTGGCACAACTACACTAACTTTTTATTCCTGTTTATAAAAGCTTACTTTCTGCTAATTATACAGCTTCTTTTGTCTGCAAGACCAAGTTTTACTAGACATCAGTTTAGGGTCCTCATAAGTCTAAACAAAAGACTAAACAAAAACTTCAAAAATTCTGAATTTTTAAAGTGTCATAAATCAATGCATTTATTTCTTTAAAAGAATGTGCAAAGCTTTTAAGGACAGTAGTTAAAATATATGAATCATTTCAAGACCAACAAACTCAAGAAAGCAATATATTTTCTATTGTCACCTGACTTGTTTGTTGCCTGTATGACTTTTAATATCTGGTTATGCATTAACACCGTCTTGAAATGATGCAATAAAGTAATTCCATGTTTTACATTCACCATATAAATGGGGAGGATTTGAGGGTTGCTACAATTATGACCATGATTTTGGCTGAGGTCAAACACAGAAAATGCAGTGAATCCATTCTGCCTCCTAGGTGCATTTGAGGTCAACTGATGTTTAAATCCCTGCTGCTTCCAAACTGGAGCAAACAAATCACATCTTGAATCTCCAATTTTTAACAAACTGGGTCATCAAAGTCTGCATTCCAGACTGGCTTCAGATCTTAATTTATCTTTTGACTTCAGCAATTTGGATATTATTTAAAGAAGTAAGAAAATTATTTCTTAGGTCATCTGAAATTATTTCTATGTAGAGGTGACAAATTTAAAATATTTGGTACGAATGTTAGCAATGTTAGTACGAAGTATTTAGTAAGAAGATTAGTAAGGAGAAAGAAATGTACCTTAGGCCACTGATTAGCAATTAAAATTATGACCATCACAATTATACCCATCCATTTTATCTCTAGAAGTCACCTACAGTTTTGAGTTACCTGGCATCAGACCCGTGTGATCTGTTTAGCACTACAATGAGCTACTGAAGTAACAGGAAACTATGAGTCTAAAAACAGAGCAGCAAATCATTTAGACTAGCATAAAATTTGTCAAATATGAAAATAATCACTCTTTAAGAGGATTATTAAGCAAGAATAATTACATACAGAGTTTTGAACATTTCAAGACAATCACGTAATTCTTTTACAACATTTAAAGGAAGTAGAACAAGTTTTTCGTTAGTTGGCCAATGCACACGAATGCTTCACAAAGATATCAAAATGGCTGCAAGATAAATTGCAAAGAAAATGTATCTTCTTTTTTTCCTTCCTTTTCAAAGAGAAGCTTCAGCACGTTAATAAGAAATAAAATTTTTACTGTATTTATTTTCATGATTTCTAGAAACTGTATGCTTCTGAAAGAGTATCATACATTCAAAAAATTCCCGTGTACTGAAAGTCTGATCTAAAGTTCACCAAAACATTCAATAGGGAAAAAGTACTTTTAAGCGTTAAACATTACTCTTACTGTTTTACATTATAGTGCCAGTTTACAAAATGTTAACGTTGTGACTAAATTTGATAAACGAAAGTCATTATGGGTTTATAGTCTGGATTCTTTTCATCTTAATGAGAGTTAACATCTTTAGAACAAAATGTTCAAAGCTGCAAGACATATGCTGAACATGTGTATACATGTAAAGCTTTGAAAGCTGCTTAAAAATGTGAGAATGAGTAAAGCTCACGTTACTCTTGATAAATGTCAGCTGTCAGGCATCGCAGCCCAATACACACTGTTTTTCCACAAACTAGAGCCCAGAAATATGCAATTTTTACTTCACCAGCTGAATATAATGCATTATACATGGCAACATCTACCCAAGGTCAAAAGTTTAGTATTTTTGAATTTTAACTTCCAAAGCAGGGTATTGTCATGCAGACATCATCATCACACTGAAACTGACGGAAGTATTTCCAAAAATCTCCGGTAAGATTACACATAATGCTCTAACGTACACATTCTACCAAAACAGACATATTCAATATCAAGTCAAAAAGAACCTGAAAGAGAAAAAACTACTTGTTCTTATATATACTACCAGTTCTGTATTTTTTACAGTCCAATTTTACTTGAACATTTTCTGCTGTAATAAATCACTCATTATAAAATTCTAATTGTGTCTTGCAGAATTAGCCCAACAAACTGAGCAAAGTCTTGGAACAAGAGCTGTACAAAAAAAGGGTGGGGATCAGATTGGCAGAACTTTCCATTAAGAAATGTTACTTTTTAATGTGCTATAAAGACGTCAATCATCCCTATCTACAGTGTAGCCCACTTGAAAGCTGTTCATTCCCCAGCTCCCCCATTTGAAACCACACATAATTTATCACTATTCTGCCGTTATCATGCCAACAGTGAAATATATCTCAAAAATTCACTGTGATTACTGTGGGAAGAAGCAGGTTTCTTCTTCCACAGCTAAGTCTTAAGCACTATGAGAATCTTTTGTGAATCTTTATTGAAAGTATTAACTAGTTTTCCTGAGCAGGTTAAAAGCTCACTGTGTTGAAAGATCGTGAAATACATGTGTCATATCAATGCCATTCCCTCTCTGTAGTAGTATTTTGATCCATTGAAATTTAATATACTTCTACTGGGACTTTCAGAAGCACTTAGCATTGGTCTAAGTCTGTTTCTGTTAATTCAATGAGAAGTCTATCACCAGCAGAAATACTAAGGCTGAAAGTAGCATTTTTTCAAAATTTTATCTTCAACAAAAAAAAACCCCACACTTTACCTGAATATTTTTATTAACTTCAAATAGAAAGATACTGTCCTATCAGGAGACCTAAATTTTATCTAGAACTATTTCCCAAGTTATTTAGAAACATAAGTGTGTGCTATACACCGAGCCAAGAAAACCAGCTAAAATACATGTTTGCTCAACAGACACCTTCTAAGAATGTTCTGGTAGTGCCATCTATGTTAAAACCTGGTGTCTGAATTGGAGTAATTCTTATTTAAAATTATTATTCCAGTCTATTTGATATTTTCTAATAACGTCAATAATAACCTACAATGTTCACTTTTTTTTTTATTTTAAAAATGCACACTTTTTACACACTGTCCACTACTTGTAGTTATGATAAGGAATCTAAATGATCTTTCATTAACCGCATTGAACTACAGTGTTGCAAAACCAGAACAATAACTGCTGAAAGCAGCGGAATTTAACTGCTATCAACTTACTATACAAATTCCATTATTTGTAGCAATGTAAACATCAAAATAACATCCTTTAACTGCAGAAGTGATTATAAGCGCTAATCAGAGCAAACTATCAAGTTTCAGCAGAATACAAAAGTTCTTCGGATCTTTTATGGCATGAGAAAGAATATGAAGTATGAAAATGTCCCCTTGCACATTTAGTTTACAGTATTCATTTCATCTGCTCTGAAACCAATGCTGGTGATGTGAAATTAGAGCTGAACAATCAAAGCAGAAAATTTAATGAAATGGCTGTAAGCTAAGTTGCCTATTAATATCAGCAAGATGATGTATATAGTTCTGAAGAGTAGCACTTGCATGCTGTTTCAAAATAAGTATCTAACATTACATACTTCTTAATGCCATAATCCTCATATTGACATTTCAGAACAGGTACCTTCAAAGAGACAGATTAGTAAATATATCCCGTACTAGTGACAGATATATAAAAAAGGAAAGAAGAGGTATTAAGGATGACAAAACCTGTCAAATTAAGGACCACAGTGTACCTATTACTGACCAGGGAAAATATCCTGTGAAATGAAAAACAGTTGATTCAAATCAGTCATAACTGGTTAAGTCTTAAGTTTTAAAGCATTGCAGAAGATGTACAATACTTCATTGAGAAATTCTAAATTTTTTTCCTAGTCATTAAATGATATATTTCCTTCTATTGTCACAATTTTTAGGAAGATTCCTAGATTATTTCATTCATTCTAGAATGAAATCTGTCACATGTAAAATCAAAGCAAAGTTCAGTTTGGATAAGAGGTAAACTTCATCCACCTGTCATGGAAGAGTTAAATGCCACTAACTATGATAAAACTGCCTTGGATTACAAGAGAGCCACAAATTCTGCAACTTTGCAGTAAGCATCAAGAACTTATTGTTACTGCTTTACACATCTTTCCTAGTTCTACATGTTCTTTAAACTTCAAGGATCTTTGCAGAACTCTGGAGGAGTGCAGATTTCTTACTATCTTTGGGCAAGTGAAATGTCTCCCACTTACTGCCTTGCCATTACTGCATGGCCAGCTACTCATCGAGAAATTGCTCATTATTAGCCACCACTTTATTCCTTCAAATAAAGATAGCATTTCTGGCACAAATATGTTCATTATCAATACCTTTTTGCAAGAGAAACATAGAACTCAACATACCATATCATATCAGAGCCTCACCTTAGTACTGTAAAAGGATGAATCTACCACAGGGAGGTTTAGCTTCCAGGAATCAGTAGGAAACTAATATATACCACAGAATAGCCTTATAAATATAAGCTCTACTAACTATAACTATAGATATTCTATTTAAAAAAAAATGCTTTTTAGTATACTAATAGCTTGTCTGATATCACTGTATAAGTGATTTTTTTTAATCAATTTTAAATGGTTTTGCTTTTCATTTAACAGGATGTTCCCATTGTCCTCCCCATAAAACACCCAAGACTCCAGTCTGTTCTTACACGTCATGCTCTGTTATTCAGCTTCTGAAAGCCTCAAACATTTATTCTGTCTCCAAATGTTCTCTTCTGCCTCATATGGAAAGCTTAAGCAAGTTTCGTATTTATCTTAATTTTCTTCATTTTCAACTATAGGATATTTAAAAATAAGATTCCCCTGACTGAAATCCTCAATTTTAATTTTGTCACAACAACACGCAAGCAACGTTGATGCAAGACTCAGGAGAACAACATTATCTAGGTTGTAGAGAATCAAGGTGAAAAAATGACATCTAAAACAGAGACAGAACTGCTTTTCCTACTTCAACTGCATTGTGGAGAAAAGAAGGGGAATGACAGCTTTTGAAATAACAAATCACCTAATGAATATTCTATACAAGAAAAGAGAAAAATAAGCATAATTAAAGTTATCAATATATTCAATATACATAATTTAAAAGCATTAATTCAAAATTACCGAAATTAGCATTATCAGAAACGTCGCTATCTAGATGGGTATTTTTCTTATGAACAACAGTCATAAATCAATTAAAACGGATACTGTGACCATCACAGAGCCTGCAATTCCCCTTCCTCCTCCATTTGCATAGCCAGGATAATTCAGTTTTGCATACTCAATTTATAATTACATTCAGTAGGTATTGAATAAGAACCAACATTATTTCTCCTACTGTAAGAAATTCTTCCCTCAAATAACATAAACTCTCTGTAATTGTCCATGTCCAGTACACATTGCCCTTTTTTCTCCCTAGGACAGACAAAGCTTAGCACTTGAAAATAATTTAGATAGGCATCACTAATTTTCCTATTCTCTATCACATCAAAGCCCTGAGGTTTATTATGAAAGAATGTTTACAGCTGTCTGTTCTATTGCTGGGAATAGGAATATGTTTAAGTAGAAGCATCCAAAATGAAAAGTACTCATCTTCTATTTTCACAGCATCATTGCCAGTAGACTACAATAGCACATGGAGCCATCAAGACAAAAGACACATCATTTTTGCCGGCATATAATTTTTGCTCTGAAGCTACTTGTATTTGTCAGATCCTTAATTTATCAGGACATTCCCTATTTGGACCTTGAGAACTGAAGCTGTCTGCTGTAAGGATTACAATATTATTATTACAAGGATTACTGTATTGTGCTTTTAATCTACTTATCTTGAAGAAAACTATGCATTTCTACTGCCATCCAGTTGGAGAAAGTGAACAATGGGCACAGCACAGTGATACATCATGAAGAATTTTTGATACCACAAACTGTAAAGTTGATCCCTTTTGTTGTCTTAGCCTTCTAGATCTAGACTTCAGCAGATTATTGTAAGGACAACTACATACCACAAATAAGGGAATGCAACAGTTATGGAGCACTTCAGCCAATCTTCTGTTTTTCTTCCTCCATCTGTCCAAGGATGTGGTCTCTCTACTATTTAAAATTCATGTACTGCTTTAAGAAATAGCCAGATAGGTTATAGTGATTATCATCCTAAAGGACAAGTACTATATGTTCAATAAACATCAGAAGGAAAGTTTAGATAAATCAGAGCTAATGACAAAATAGGATAGATAAGAAGAGCTTTCCAGAACACACACGAAAAAAGCTGAATGTGAATGGCAGAGGGTTCTACATCAGCATGTGGAATTTCTTTAGGCAGTCCTATCCTACCCCACCTCCAAGACCCCCATCCAATCAATCTAAACCCAGTTTTAAACTGTACTGAAAATAAAGCAGATCCTTCTAAAAAGACTGCAGAGTAAATATCTGGGTCTGCTGCTTCAGTAGAAATCAGTAAGGAAAGCAATTGTTTACTGTCCCTGTGGCCTGAGAAGACTTCAGTCTACAACAGAAGCTAGGAACAACCCAGCTATTAGGGCACATCAATGCAGAAACATTTATGAGTGACAGCTGTATAGATAATGCAACCTACAGGGATTATAAATGCATGAAGTCCTTCCAGCTATAGCAGTCAATCCCTGTATTTACCGCATTTTTCATGAAAGTGCAGGAGGCAAAACACAACTCACAGCAGGAGGTCTGCTTCACTGAGATCACACCACTTTGTTCTATCTGAAAAACACTATGCTTTCTACATGCTGTTTTGTATATTAAAAGGGGGAGGGGAATAAAAAAAAAAAAAGAAAAAAAAAAGATTTCTTAGACACTGATTCCTGAACTCAAGTGCCAGAGAAACAAGACTCTGTGTGCATACACATATGCTTAAGGGAATCAACATGTCTGCAGCTTATAATTTTTTTGCATCTATTCACCTTGCTACATCCTGCTGGCATGTAAGAGAACTTACAAAAATTATGATATTAGCAGAGAAGATGAGAGAATAAATAAGTTGGGTTTTTTTTTTTTACTGTCTTTTAAGATGCTGCTGCTATAAACCTGCTCCGAGGTTTTGCCAGAGCAAAACTGGACATGAAAGTTGGTTGAAAGATCTGATCTGATGTATTGTAGATCTGATCAATGTATTTCTAAGAAAAGGTATGTTTCCATATCTAACACAGCTCTTCAAAGAGAGATTTACATTCCAGAAACCCAACCCATTATTGTTGCAGAGGACCAATAGTTCACGTGTCACTGAGATCTGCAACAAGGATGCAGACAGAACACTTCTGAGATGAACCTACTAAGGAAGAAGCAGAGAAAAAGCTGCTTATTTCATCCCATGATGAAACACTTGGACTGCAAATAGCAAGTTTCATCACCAACTGAAGTAGAAATAAAAGGATAGAAGAGAGAGCTACAATAGCAATATTTTAAAAATAAAAAATGTAAGTTCTAACTACTACAAGTCTACACTTTTTCAGCATCATTTGTACCAGCATGACAGTTGAGAGCTGATTTAGGGGGAAATGGCAAGCTTTACCACTAGATGCCAGAGTCCAGCTCACCACACAACTCCATGATCAAAGCAAGTAGACTGAGGGGAAATAAGCCAGCAGAAATTTGAAGCACACAATAGAAGTACTGATGAGTTTTGGAATAGAAAATAATTTTCCAAATTGAGAGGTTGTGCTCTAGAATTTGCTCTAAATCGTATTTCCACCCTTCAGTAAAACATGACAATAGGAACTACTTACTCTGGATAACAGATAGATGAACTTCACCTTAGCATGAACATCTTATTAAATCTCTCATTCAAAGTTTGGAGATCTTGGTGGGGAGAGAAAATTCTAAAAGGGCACTTCAAAGCAGCACACTGCAATTCACCTCTGAGGAAGCTGGGCATATGTAACCAACCTCAAAATCTACTCTGAATAAACACACAGAACAAACCAGTATAGAACTCTCTTTATTTTCAGTTCGTGACTGCTCATTTAATGCTTTTTGGTTACAAAATGCACTGACAGTATCCCTGATTACTTCTAACAAAAATGGCTGGAAAGAAAGTTAAGGTTACACTAGTGATTTTCTCACAATCAGCAGTTAGCTCCATAATAGTCTTCAACAACACTCCTCCCAAGCAGGATACTTTGAAGTTATAGGATTTACTGATCTGGTGAAGTTTGTGTTTCTTTATCTTGACAGTCAATGTTCATTTTTTGCTGGTTTCCCACCCTACCACTGGCATATGCAGCAATATGTTTAGAGATCATCAATTTCTAATGCTGAAAGGGATGTACATCCAATGTTGCCACAATGCAATCATGCAACTGTTCAAGAAAAAGAACCCTTTCAGATAGGGACATCTAAATGACGCTCAAAAACAGAGTTCACAAGCGATTCTTAGTTCCTAGCAGTTGTTACTCTTCTTTCCTTTAGAAGAGCATTTATTCCATTTCACTGTGATAGGCAATATGATTTGCAGCTTCAGTACAGTTCCAGACGAACTGACATGAAAGGGACAATGAGAAGCAGACAGGACGCACACAGGCACATGGAGGACAGAACAAAGAATCACAGGGAGTGGAGAAAAATAAACTGTATAATAGCTGCTGCTCGGGAACACTAGCTGGAACAGGGAGGCCGCCAACTATCATTACAAGCGCATGTTTCTTTTGCAGTTGCAAGGAGAATTACACACAAGAGGGGGCAGGGGATCTGCTATTAATCATATTATATTCATTGTTCCCTTGATGCTGCTGGCAGTGCTTTGGGAGAGTCTCGCTTCCCAGATAAAACTGCAGCAAGAACAGCAGCGCCCTGAGAACAGCCAATGCCGAACCCTCACAATCTTGTCCTACTAAGCTAACACTGCCGCAAACTAAACGCTTAACCACTCTCTGCTTATTGAACTGAATTTTTTTAAAAAAAATCCAAATCACAGCACTTGAGGGTTCCTCCCCACCCTAATCTCTCATTAGGAAAATGAACACGTTGTATAAATCTGATTAAACTATTTGCAAGAACAAGCCACTGGAGAGGTGAAAACATCAGCTTGAAGTAGTCAGGAATCAAGTTTCTTTGTTGAGGAAGAGTTTTGAATGTTATCTCTAAGTAAGGTGCTGAGTGACTCCTTGATTAAGTGGCACTTAACATTCAGTAAGTTTAATGTTCCAGCAAGAACAGCAGGCCAATACCTGTGCCTGGGAATGGGGGAGGGAGAAAATGGCAGCTGATGCAGTAAAGTAACCAAGTCAGCTATTCTTTTGTCAGGGAAAAGACAGAGAGAGGTTTAAGGGGAAAGAAATGTGGATTAACTAAACCTCGTATTCATACTTCATTGAAAACGTAATGCTGCTTTAATTTGTCTGGTTTGGCAAAGCTACAGAGGGAAGGTGAATTTTCTCGACCACAGATATTTTCGATTTTTTTTTGTGACAAACTCCACATAGTATGAAGGTGACACACACACTCTAATTAGGTCCAGAATTTGTTAGTCACCCTACCCAAATGAAAGTTCATAGCATTGGCTACCATGGGCCCCTACACTTTGCAACTTGGCAGTGAAGTTCAGCTGGCAGTACTTGTCTCCCATGTCGAACATCTATATTCTTTTGTTTAAAGAAGATACAGAAGAATAGAGAAACTGTTACAGTTCTGTAAGTATATATTTAATACACCAATATACGAACTAAGTAGTAATAATGAAACATTTCTACCTCGGATTTCAGTAAGGAGAAACCACTTCAATCTTTACAAAACCACCACGTTTATTAAGCAGCAGAGCTCAGCGCAGCCAGCGTGCCTGATGACTCATCCTCCCTTCCCCACTTTCTAATTAGCCGTGATAGTCAGCATCAATTTAGCGGTTGTTTTTTTGTTGTGTTTTGTGTTTTTTTTTAACCACACAAAAACCATCTTGGAAGTTGAAAAATGGACTCGTACTTGTTTACTGATCAGAGTTTTTGAAGATAGCTGGCACCAGCAGTTAAGACGTATTCCAGCTTTACCGTTAGCTGGACATTCAAACTACTTGTCCTCCCCCTCCCTTGGAGAGGCTGCATGCGGCACGGCACGATCACAGAGAATAAATACAGGAAAAGGGGGGAAAAAAGCCCTCTGCTCTTGGCAAGGGGAAGGCGTTCCACAAGAACTGCTACAGGGTCAAAAGTTTACCGTGGTTTCAATTTCACCTTTTCGCAACCAATGAGAGCGCGGCGGCTCCAGACAGATCCGCGGGCGGCAGCGCTGCCCTTAACTCCTTGCGGCCCGGCCGGGCCCGCCCCGCCCCGGGAGAGCCAGCGCGGCTGCTCCGGTACCCACCGGAGGGAGCTGGCTGAGGCAGAAAAGGCCGTCTCCTCGCCTTCCCTTCGTGCAACGTACATAGAGTCCACCCCCACCCCAGCAGCCTTCCGCAACTTGAGCGTTCCTTTTAGCATGGAAATAAGAGGGAGCAGGAGCTGTGCAGAAGCAGTATGTCAGTGAGTCAGAAGTTAAGAGCTACAGAAGTGGGTCCCCTTACCCCTATTTCAGTTGAAAACCAGGTCAGTAATTTAAGGGGTTGGACTGATAAAAGCAGCACTGAACTATGGAGCTGTAAGTGACAGCAGCGAGATTGTGCTGGCAAACAGGAAAGACTGACCTTGCGAAAAGGGAGGGAGGGAGAACACCAGCACAGAATTGTCGGAAAGGATTCTGAATGTACAGTCCAGAGCTGCAGTGATTTACTTTGCTTCTTGTTAAACAAGGAATGGTGTTGCCCTGGTACAAGACTGGGCAGCCCAAGGAGTACTGCTGCACAGGGCCCCATCGCCATAGTACCGTTAATACTCTGCTACAAGATGCTGACTTCAAGTCATCCTCCATCTACTCCTAGAAGGATAGCCATTGAATGTGTGGCTCTTAAGTACAAAAATGTTCAGCTCTTCAGAGTCTTGGACAGGAAAACAAGTAATACCTAGCCACAGAAGTAGAAAATGGTCTGGACACAAGACACTTGTAATAGATTGTCTTGCTTTGGCACAGAAAAAGACAAGATGCCTCCTAGTCTCCACTCATTTTAAGATTAGAGGAACAGACTCCTTGTTCCACTGTATGCCTCTGTTCTCCATCAATGGTTCCAGGTTTTGTCATTTCATAATCATTAGTTCTGGTTTAAAATTTTAATGGAGAGAATCATGATACATGTTTTCCAGAGCCAAAGTACCACCACTGGCAATATAATTTCATCTTGGAGACTGACTCAGTCAATCAGTCCATGGTGGGGTATCCCAAAATCTGTGCTGGGGCCAGTTTTATTTTCTGGGAGATTGATGAAAATGCTGATGACAGCAAATACTGAATGATACAATCTACGATTGTGTTTTGGCATCCACTTGATCTTGGAAAGTCAGTATCAACTACAGTTAAGCACAGAGCAATAAATTTATCACCTCTCCATCGGCCTTGCAGACTATACAGAAAGAAGACTAAAGCACTCTAAGTGAAAATGTGGATGAAGAGTTCCCAGTTTGGTACAGTAACAGACCATATAATATGAGGCAGCACGAATAAAAGTGTATAAAGCATGTATGTAGTTAAGGCAAATTCAGTAGCAGAGTAACCTAAGAGTATGTTCAACACAGCAGAAAGAGGTAGTGTTACACAGGGATCTTGAAGTGAATGACTAGCAACTCTGACTTGATATCAAGTAGAATGGCAAGTCATTGCCTACATTTGCCAGGTAAATGACATGGAATTAAACCATTCCAAAACAGACAGCAGCCAAGTCAGGAAACACTTGAGAACATGTATGTTAACATACTCAGATCTCCCACACATCGCAAAAAATGATGACAAGAGTCTGAATATAATCATGAAGGGGTAAAATGACTAAATATGCCATTGACAAGCAGAAGAGGTTTACGCTGAAGATGCCAGTTAAAGTAAAATTCAGTTTTCCAAACCCTGAAACCAACCAGATGGTAGATCGTTCAAGATAATGCACATGACAACCTGAGGGAAAAAAAAAAGTCAGGTGGCAGCTATTACTAATTCTCCAGAAAGTTGCAGTTTGAAAATTGGCAGATTATCTTACACAGAACCTTAAAGGCTTTCACAGCACTTTGTAATGATGAAAGATATTCTGGTCTCAGCTCTCTGTGTAGGTCCCAAGGAAGGATAAGATACTCTTATAAACAGCTATGCCAGCTGAAAATACTTCCAACAATCTTTTTGTTAACTCAATACACAAAATAGTTTTGGGCAAGATGACAGTCATGCAAAACTCTTAAAACCTACTTCAGAAATAGTCAACTACTCAATTTAAGAGGCACCAACAAAAACAACTTCCAGCTGGTGGGCAAAGTCAAACCAGTGATTTCTTGAACAGGCACAGGTAGATTCATTTCTCAATCTATGCAGATAAGGCATAGCAGCTCAATACAGCTACCATGAGGTTAAGTTTAGTGCCTCAAGAGCTGCTAACAAAAGATGCAGTAAGTGATTAAAATACATAAAGTCAGAAAGTTCAAGATATAAGAGAATCTTTGCTGATTGAGACCATGCCCCACCACCAAGCTTTCTACTCTAGTTCAAACACAGTAAGACATCAAATGAAAACGCTATCAAATAACACTGTATTTTCGTAGTTTAGCTAGGCTAAAATAGTTTTGCCAATAGTAATTTAAGCCTTAATTACACATATAAAAAGCTATTTTCCTCTCAGTAAAGAGAGAAGTTTATTTTTGTTGTTTTACCTTTTCTAAATACCACATCATTTTAGAGAAATTCCTTTAAATTGAGATATCATAAATAAATTCCCTTTTTATAAGATGGCCTCATTTTAGAAGAAAATGGATGCTATAAAATTTTACATCAAGTCAGCATGTTACCAAGAAGCTTTTCTGTGTGTTCTGAATTTGATTAATACAAGCCAAGGTCACTTCCTGAAAGATGCCTACCACTGCAGCTGCAAGCAAACTAGACTCCTCTGAGCTCGAAAACTGGGGGATGGGAAGACAACACTCGCAATTTCTAATACTGTCTCCAAAAATACACCAATTACAAAACTTGAGTAATATTTAGAAGTGTTTACTAGATCACCACATAAGCTATTAACTAAAGTCTGAGTCTGTATAATCATATTTTCAAGCAAGAGAGATTCAATGAGGCACCAGCATATCTGCAAAAAACTAATGATTTTTAGGACCCTTTACTAAACTTTATGCAATTTGCTTGAAAATACACTTTTTTTTAACATGTATGTTTTATTATGCAGCTCATGAAGCTAGTAAGAGACTGCCCTTGAATTAACAGCATGTCTCAGTCCTACTGAGACTGTGAGGCTCCACCCAATCTACACTGCCCTATTCTGCAGCCATTTAGGAAAAACATATTTCAGGAAAGCATGCAAGCTCTTTCTGCATGCAAGTCTACAGTATGCATTTTTCCAGTTTCTGGAGACTATACCTACTATTTACAAAACCAATTAGACAGTAGCTGTGCTCACCTGTAATTCTAAAGATATTTTAAAAGTTATTTTAAAAACCTGCCACATATGCATTATGTATGGAGGCCAAACAGATGGAGTTTCTTCCATTCCCAGACACAGTTAAAACTTACAGATCACGAAAATAAGACCACTACCAAAAAAAGAGAGAGCACATTATGTTTTGTGGTTCAGGTCTACAAATAAAGATTCTACAATTTGGAGTACCTAACAAGGAGGGGGGAGCAGGAACAGATTGCTGAAAAAACATTTAAAACCACACACCAACAGACATTTCCACAGGGGCATCTGTTAGTCTATGAAAGGGGCCCCAGTGACTTTGTGAACAGACACATACACACTCCATTTAGTATACTTCATCTTTAAAACAGCCTTGACACACCCAACATTGCAACTAAAGTTTCATACTAGGCTAAAATTAGGAGGACCTACTGAATGAAAGTTAATTTTGACAAATTGATGTACTAAAAAGAAAAAAGCATTGCTGGTTTCAGGTGGGCATCTTTGCCTGAAATAGAAAAATACACTAAAGCATATCATTACCTATACAGGCACAGCTACGTCTGTGGTTAAGGATGCCTAACATTTTCCATCACAGAAGTCTGTTCTAATTCTTTAATGACTGTCTCACACACCCCTCAGAACTGCTTTTGGTGGAAGACTTGCATAAAAATGATTCAGACATCAAAAAACAGAGCAGAGAATTCAGCTGAACAAAATACAACCTTTTATTCGGTCCAAGAAGTTAAAGCTTTAGAAAAGAAATGGATTAAATCTCTAAACAAGCTAAACTTCATCTTGCTGCTGCAATGAAGATATCTGTACAGATGGTAAGTGCCTTATAAATCTTTGAACATGTTCAGTTTTGGTTTAAACCACTCGCCAAGACACTCAAGTGTTTTATCTAACCAAGTAAGCTTTGTCACTGCACAGCTCCTCTATGCTGACAGGACAGAATATTCTTTATCACTGTATTATAAAGACCAAGCGAAGCTTCTCTATAAACCTGCCAGTTATGAAGCAGTTAAAGTGCCTGGCAGCACAGTAGCTGGTGAACAGGGACATTTTTCTAGGTTATACTGCCCCACCCATGCACAGCATCCACAAAACATGAGGCAGCAGTAGGATCAACAGCTTAGCAAAGGCCTCCCTTCCCCCCCACCCAGTTCAAACCACAGATGGGGGTTTTTTAGTGGTGCTAAAAGACAATGCTCCTGCCCCTCTAGTGGCTAGCCTGTGCAAAAAGCGCGCTCAGTCCAATGACCAAAGTAGTGTCGATTTACTCTGTGGGATTCCAGATGACAACCTTGCTGGCAAACAGAACAGAAATTTCCTTATGGCAAATTGTACTTTTTTCCCATATGCTTATTAAAAGCATACAAAAAGTTACACTGAAAATACTAAGGTTGTGAGGTCATTAAAAGCACCTTAAAATAGTATGGTCAACTCCAACTCTCAGCACTTTAGCCCTTGTTGCAAATACTTAATCAAGCACATCGCTGTGTAACTGCTTATTAGACGATGTGGGACTGGCACCCAGAAGTTCAAAGAAAATATTTACTCTTGGCTGTTGTATCATCTCCAAAGTGCATTACTATTTCAGTAACCATGTTCATTTTACATGCTGTGATAGACAATGCTCTCATAAACGGAGAACTGAAGTCTGTCAAGGACCATATCCTAAGTCAGCCTTTGCGCAACGTGGGTGCATAGGGAGTTTCAGTGACATTCAAATTAGGACACGGGGGCTTTTTCCCCATGAAGAATAAACATCACCAATACATACCATCTTGATCATGACAGATCACAACTTCTGATTAAAGTCTGCTCTAAATGAATACTCTTAATCTGGCATTTAAATCACAGATTTAACTGCTGGAAATATTTACACCTATCAATAAGGAGAAGCACATAAGTGGGAAAATCTAATCCATAAATCCCATTGATGTGCCTTTGGCACATTTGGCTAGTCAGCAGATGCTGTACTTACGGACATTTATTTATGTGTTTGCACAATAACTAAGATATATTATTAATGTCAGTAAATATATTATTTTAGGCTGTAAAACAACTAATTTTAATCAAAGCTCTTGATACATTACCATTTTAAAAACATAGATTCCTATTCTGAAAAAGTGTTTGAGTGCTACGGGGAAAGGGCAGAGAGGCAGGCAGTTATCCATTAGGGGTTTCTGTATTACACGTGCACAGACTCGCACACACTGGCTTCAATGGAGTTAAGTGCCTAGTGTGTCAGGCTGCTTTTGAGAATTCTATTTGGTATCTTTTTTATGAGGCTACTAAATAGATATTTATTTTTTAAAAAATTATTGAAAAGCACACATCCCCCTTTTAAAATTAGATCTTGTTATCCTCTGATCTAATAATAATAAAAGGCCTGTTAATGAAATTTCTTGAGTTTGGCATAACGACTCTCAAATTGCAGAGTACAAGATCAGAGACTAAAGACAAAGGAAGTTACTGAAGAAAATAAAAAAGTTTGTTTTCCATGCATAGTATCAGTGCTTATATAGAATTTACTTCATTGTAAAGAATAAGGTACAGCTACTTAATACAAGTTACATTTCTAAAACAGAATTTGACCTTGAAATATGGAAAGATTCCTAGCTTAACACTGTAATTAGAATCTGATTAAGTTTGAGTGTACACAGGTACACTTAGTATGGCTGCAAGAGGTGTTCAACACAGATGCTTACCATTCAAAATTGAAGTGACAGTTGTCTGCCTATAGTATACCAATAAATCTGACCATTTAATTAGTTTAAAATCCCCTCTTCCTCTATTTTTTTATATATCTTACTATATTTCATATTCACAGTGACCAGAGCTTAGTAGACTAGCTTCAGCTAAACTGCAGAATAGAATCACTTTCAAACTAGTTTAATTTGTCTTCTCTCCACAGTACAGTCAGGTTATCTTGTTATATTTCAAATATTGCCCATCCACTGTGTACTGATGGCTATAAACACAGAGCTTCTGCTAAAATTTACTGCAGAAAACTGAAAACTGTGATGTTATTTTGTACATCACTGGTAGACTCAAATCTTACATTTCAGGGGTCAATTATTTAAAAATTAAGCTGAAATGGAGGAGGGAATAACCTAAATATTGGTGTATTTTGTTCGACGCTATACAAAGCGGAAAAATAGCACCTAGAGAGATATTATTGACTGGAGAGTCACAGAATCTCCTCCGAGATCTACAACAAAAGGGCAAGAGGCAAGCTTTATTAGTTCAGGTAATGGTTCAACACAGGAATCAGTTCCAGACAGCCTGTGGAATCTCTGTCCTAAGAGACCTTCAAGATTTGACTGAACAAAACTCTGACCAACCAGTTTTGTTATTCACAGCGTTTGAATTAATCACTTTGCTATGATTTTCAGTAATACATTGTCATCAGAAAATTATACACTGCAACCCAATGATAAACTGGTACCATTGTAACAACTGGCTAACTAAGACAAGAGAGTGCTTTACAATTGATCCTACTTTGTCTTAATTTTAAGATGTATTACTACATTCTTTTTGGTACTGATTTAAGCAGCTATGTTTTATTAATCTCATGTACTATTTACATGCACACATCCATCAGTTCCCATCTTTACTGGACACAAACTATGTTTTCCTTAGCACAACATTAATTCCTACCATCAAGGATGATTTTTTTCCCCTGCCCTCAATGTACGAAAAAAAAGCAGTATGCTTTTGAATAAGGCTCCCAATGTCCTCTTTTTTTTTTGTCCAAACTTTTCTGTTCTTTACAAAAAATTTCCATTGCATGAAACCCTTATGCTTCTAGTTTATATAATGTTCTATTAAAGAAAAAATATCTTGAGTTTCATTAAAAAGACATTTTTCAGCAAGTCTCACACTAAGCTCCCTAAGATTCCTGCAGCAGGCAGAAAAAAGCACTTTTGCTCATGAAAGATTTTATACAAATGGCACACTGATGTTTATCTGCAGAACTCTCCAAAATGACACTATCATCATTAGCATACAAATTCCAAGTAGTTTTAGGAAGATTTGCAGCCATTCTGAAGTTAGAAGAGGTCAGTGACTGCCAAAAACAGAAGAAGGGATCACATCCTTCCCCTTCAAATGCCAAAAACATTTGTTATGTTTTGTTTCAGATCCAGTTGCTTCCTTGTTTGCAGATAAATGGCTAAGTACTTGTCTAGTTTCACAACATTAGGAAGCAATTTTATGTATTTTTCTATAGTGCACTGGAGGAAATGCCAGGATAAAGATGTTTAATTTTTTTTATTTACTTTTCTTAACATGCATTGTGTCCTTAGTTTCCATACAAGTAGACCAGCTGAATTGTATCTTACATTCAATAAAACCCTGACTGGGGAACCATTGTTTGAGCATTTGTGTGTCAATGTGACATCCAAGATGCATTCACCATGATTTAAACAACTTATGTTATCTTTTATATTCTGTGTTTTAATTCAAAGTTTAGCTTGATGCTAAGCTTTAAAGTTAGCATTCAGCCACACCTCTGCACTGGAAAGTTTTTGTATTAGCATCTGGTAAGCATATCAAACATGGTAACTAACTGATTAGCACCAGTCATGCATTTATGCAATGTAACTGGAGGATATGAGCTATACAACATACATAACTTCATGTGTTTTCCTGTCCGTAAACACCACACTGCATTTGTCCAGTTAAGTGACCTCCTATTACAGTACATCCCACTTAGGACTCTTAGAAGACAAAAGTTACATTTAGGTACACCACAGTCACAATCTTATATTATTATGCCCTGGCAAAATTATTAGGAGAAAAGTTACTAATACTGTCCCTAGGCATGGCATAGCTTTAAGATTTTCCTTTCAAAGCATTTCTAGTGTACCTAACAGTCCATTAGAAATCCTGAAAGCTACAAAACCTTACGTGTGCTTGAGCTTTCAACAGTAGAAAGCTTACTTTGTTAGATTTTCATATAGATGAAGTGTATAAATAACAATGTACACACAATAACAGGATAAACACAGCATAACATGGAGGGAACACAAAAAAGAGCATATAAAACTTAAGTCTGATGTCATTAATTCTGTCTTACAGAGTAAAAGTGCTATGATTTTAAGTTTTTTACATTGCAAATAGATGTGTGACAGACAATGTCCTTAGACAACTGCCTCCATCCAGTCAAGAACAAGTGTTATTTATCCCTTCTCCCCACTACATATTATTTACCTCAGCATGTCATCTGTCTGCAGATCACTGCTTAGGAACTGTAACGTTTTAATGAGCACAGCTATCTGAAACAAAACACAATCTTTTCTGTGCTTTGAAGAGATCATTCTCCAATTGTTTTCCTTCCACTGTCTCCTTTCATTTTCTTCATTTTGCTTTAATCTTACCTTATTCTAACCAAGCCAGCTCACTTGAGTTTTATTTCAGAGCACCTGCTGAACTGCTGAGCAAAGAGGTTATTCTTATCACAAGAGATTATTCTGAAGGTGCTTCCTTTCTTGAGATCAAAATCCCACTGAACAGAATGTCCAGGCAAGTTATCAGTTTCACTACTCTGCAGCAACAGGTATAGAGCTTGAGATATTATCCTATTTGAGTACTGAAAGCTAAATCGGTACCTCAGAAGTTATGACAAAAAACCAGTCTAAGTCCACCAGTGATTAACACCATATCCGCTCCAGGTCCAAACCAGCTTTAGCTAAGAAACCTCATTTCATTACCATTCTTCCAAAAGAACCAACCGTTCTAAGCAAAGTAGTCACATCATCGATTATTTCTGAAAGAAGAAAACTCTAAAGGCAGACATATATACAGCAGGATGCTACCACTCCATCCCACAACTTTTAAAGAGCACCATCCTTTAATGGTCCAAGGATCCCCCAAAAGTCTATTAGCATTACATACTATCATAAAAAACAAGGTCAGGTCATATCATGCGTTTCTCCTCAAGTTTAAAGGAGTTGGAGGTGAGAAAAGAGAGAAAACTATAGACAGTATTGATATAGAACCTAGGAAAATACCTTTATTTTTCTAAAGGAACTGGTATTTTCTTCCTTTTCCTAACCCCCTAAATATCAATGTTTTCTCTGGATCAATTGTCATTGATTTATGCAAATTAAGTCTAACAGAAGACTTACCTAGCACAGTGTTCTCCCTCCAACAGAAGCCCGTAGAAATGCCTAGGAAGAAAAAGGGAAGCATATAAACATGTTTCAGCATACTCTCCAACTTCACAGCTCAGGAATTTCCTGGTTCAACAGGACTGGGTTTCCCAGCAGCTGGATTTCTCTTCTATACAAGTTTCTTTTTGAACCCATGAAAGTTAGAGCTAAAACACTCTGCAGCAGTCAGGTCTGTAGTTAAGTTCTATGTTACGTTAAAATACAATTTTTATTTTTAGCTCTGCCATCTGATAATAAGGAGGAGGAGGATAATAAATGAAATGACTGAAGAGGAAAACACTTTCTTCCTGTTGATTTTCCATGACACTTGTGGTTATTTTGTATAGATCTGCCTTGTTCTTGAGTCAAAAAATAAGAAAAAGAAAAAAAGATGGCAGAGAAGTACTGGCAAATTCTGTTTCTTGTTAAAAAAATTGCCCTTGACCTTTAAAAAAAAAGAGAGAGAAAGATGAAGCCCACTATGCTCTTTTTGATATGGCACAGACCAGAATTACTTACATTCAAGAGGAAAGCATAACATGACTGTATAATACTACGGTCTTTATCTTCACTGACAACTCACAACACAATTTTCTGAACACTACTTAGCTCTGGTCTGTCATTTTGATAGAATAATTTTTTTTTTTTTTTGACTGACTGGATGAAAATTGGGCAACAATCTGTTGGTTATAGCAGGCCTGCTTCTCTCAAGTACATCACTAGGCATAAAGACATCACCATCACCTGGAACAAGAACAAGTCTCCTAAATCAAGTGCTAGGGATACATATGGCCACCCACCACTCTGACAGTGACTGTAATTGTTACCTGTACTTACAAAGTCTACATTCTTAGAGGAGAAGAATGAAAGATCGGGGGTAATCAAGCCACTATTATGACCTACATCCAGAACAAACAGCATTAGAAAGAGGTGTTTTCTTTAAGAGTTTACCAAATCTTCATGCAGTAAGCTTTGCAGAATTTTTTTAGTCAAGATGTGCCTTATGTCTATAAAGTAATTAGCAAACTTACCAGTAAAGTCAATAAATTGATTTACAATAAGCAGAGTAAAGATAGATCTATGTAAAACCAATCTCAAAGAACACTGGAAACTTCTATAAGGCTGTAGTAACAAACTCCATATAGTGAAACGTTTAATCTGCCACACTAGCTGTAGCCACAGCCCAAGTAAGCAAAGCAAGTTTGTCTTAGGCTTTTGCAATAAACATATTTCAGTTGCCTCATGTCTTCAGCAATGTATTTTGCCTTTGGGGAGGGGAGGGAGCAGGAATCTTAGTAAGACTTAGAAATCTCATCTCCAAGATTGAACTTTGCATCAAATTCATAAAGTAACATTTAGATAAGATATCCAAATGTAAACAAAGCAGTGACAGCAGCTTTATTTCACAATACTCAGTTTATTTCAATACCTTTAATCAGTGAGAAACTAACTAAACAATACACAATTCACAATAAAATCCTTGTAAAAGCTGGAAAAGATATTAAGGTTCATGTCAAGTTCAATGTGCTCTATTTTTAACTTTAGTCAAGTCCCTTCTCATTAGCAGTAACTTAATATTTGAGAAAGGATTAGGAGCAGCTAGGAAGTTAGATTGATATAGAAATTTATTTATGTACATAAAAAAATAAATATTTAGCCCAACAGATAATTCAGTTAAAGTTACTTAGACCTAGCGAGCTAACAATCTCGCATTGGCACAATATACCAAATCAAAGCTTACTTGTTGCTTTAGAAAGTAGTAATTAATTGCTTGTTACTATTTTTTCATAATCATTGTGTGCTTCATGAGCATAAGTTTCATTCCAAAATAAAAAAAAACAAAAACAAAACCACACTAACTCTGGACTCCCACTTTGCCCTAGCTCACAGAGAAATGTTTTCCCATCCATATAGTTTGACACTAATGGAACAACTCCTTTAGCATACCTTTTTAATAGTGAAATTTAGGACACTGCTGTAAAGACATGCTGAAGAAACTTTTTAAAGCATTTCACAACATCAAACCAAGCCTGACAATCTCATGACTGACCTACTAGGAAAAAGCAGAGAGCTTACATAATAGCGAACTCAAAGACAGACAACACCTTTGAAAACAAGCCCAATGCTTCTGCATTTCAAGGATGCTAACAAACAGGGAAGAGGCACAAGCATCTGCTTGTCTTTAAGAGACAACAAACTGGTTTTAGGCACTCCTGTATGTGAGAGCACCATATCATACGATAGCCTTGTTTGGAGGCCAGAACTCTTTCAAGAAGTCTAGGGCATAAGAACTACCTGTTTTTCCTACAGATGGCATTAGCACTAGCAGTGACCATGACACACTTATATAGATATGGCAGATATTGAAATCTTTCAGATGACTGCTACCAAAACAGTGAATTAGTGGCCATCTCTGTTATATTACTGCACATAAACAATAACTTACTTTCTCCAAGAGGATTAAACTAACTTCTGCTCTGTCACAGTAAATTGTAACTAATATGGAACTTAACATTTCCAAGATGACAGTAATACATTTGTAGCTAGACCAACAGAAAAGTGTTGTGGTATACTTTTGCCTGGAGACAGTTAAGTCACATCTGGATATATGGCAGCAAAACCAAGATAAACAAATTACCCCAAATGGAAAACAATCAAAACATCTTAATTTGAGAAGCTGTATTTTCTGCTTATGTAAAATTATTAAAGCACTTAAGTATTCTTTGTTTTATCTAACTCTTGATCTGTGCTTTGTCCTTGTTTCTTTAGCTTTTTGACAGAGATAAGATCTAAAACTGCAAGCATTTAGTGCATAGAGTGAAGTAGGTTCAAGATAATGCCAAACTGGGTTACACTCTAGCAGACTTTGTCAAGAAATTCTTCTTGCACTTCCAGGAAAGAACTGCTAAGATAGCCGTCAATGAAGGAATTTAAGAAATTAAAAATGCAGATAAAGAGCTTTACAACTTAGCCTTATTCCAGACTTCCTTCAAAAAACGTTCCAGAAAAATTGTACCACTGGCAAACTAGCCATTTTGGCCAAGTCTACTTGGCATATCTTCTCATGAGGGTTAATAAAGTTTTAGTATTAAAGCTGCTTCACCTGTTCTGCAAAGCATGTTTACAATATTGTTCTGTGTAACAAATCCTAATGCAAATTCCTCCAGCTATGAAATACCAGCTATAATAGAAGACTGGCCACCATTCGTTAGTTTAACAACTTAAGCAATTGCTTAATTGTGCTCCATGCTCACTCAGGTTCTTGAAAGTAATCTTGAAATGCATGAGAACTTCCTATGCAAGTACTCAGAGAAAAAAGAGCAGTTTCTGAAATCCCCGGTTTGGAGGTGGGGCCTTTAATTTAGCATGATCATGCTAAAAATGCTGCAAGTTAGAACAAGCCACTTTTCAGCTGAATTCTTTTGTGGGGTTTTGTGGGTGGGGTTTTGTTTGGTTTAGACTAACCAATAGCCCCAGCTGTATCCTTGTTTCAACTGATACAGCTGAAGTCTGTTACTTCCCCCCACCCCCATTGATCCTATGGAGCCAGTGTAGCTCTAGAAGGGAAAAACTCCATTTCATGCACAGGTTTTTTTGTTGGCAAGGTGGTGGTGTATGGGTTTTTTTGTTAGTGGTGGTTGTTTTATTTTTTAGCAATAAAAGTATATAAAAACCTTTTCTAAATGAATCAATCTGTGGTGAAGTGCCTTGCTAACTTTATTTAGGGAGGAAGAAAAGCCTGGAAGATTTGCAAGTTTTTTCTTATTCCAGAAAAAAACAAGTCTAGACTGGATTGGAATTACTAAATAGCAAGGCTCTGTAACAGAAGAAACTTTCAGGGGAGTGAGCATGACTATAGGAACGTATCCAACCTTTTGTTCAAAATATTACATTAGAAAGTTGAAGCAGCCTTGCTACTGCAAAGAAAAAGCTTTTGAAGCAGCTGATGCAATTACTGTAGACATTGAATCTTTTTTGGCTATGATCAATACAACTTGGAATAAAACAATGCCACTGTCTAGGATCTCAGCTCACCTGCTTTTGTTAAAAGATACCAATTAGCAGCATCCTCAAGAAATCTGTAACAGCTGTTGAAGATTAGACTGTTCCTCATGAACTCTTCAACAGTTCTTAAACAGGAGTAATTTACTGCAAGATATGATGAAAAACACTGCATAAGGCTGAGCCACAAGACTAGCCTGTTAACTTTCAGAAAACCCTCTAGGAGTGAAATACAAATCTGATTTTTCTCTTAATGGGATAATAATGATGTCTGCTCTACAATGGTTTCTTTTGATGAAATTTGCATTAATATGCCTTAGGTAGCTTTGAAGTTACTTTTACCAGCAGTGTAGTCAAGATTTTGCATTCAGCAAGAATTTAGTTTACAGTCATGATAAACTTGCCATGGAGCTCACACAGGCTCAGACCAGTGCAGCAAGATAGCCATCCTGTGGTGGTACAGCTAGGGCTTGCACTGACAGCTTCGGGGTGATAAGCCCGTACCTCAGACTGCAAGCATGTTCCTAGTAGTTAGTGATGCGGATACCAGCCCTGTGGCTCAAATTATCTGTGATCTCTCAGTAAATAGCTCCCCATGTGCCATTTCTTAGTTACCTGTGTAAGACCGTCTATTTTTTAGGCAAGTAAGTGCTTGTATATGCCACTGCTTCATACCATGTGGAAATGACTGGTGTATCATGCACTGGAAACTTCTGTTCTGTGGTGCAGGTGAAAGCTGTTCTTCTCTTGCTATGACCTCACACTGTAGCAGTGGATACACTAGTATTTTCACGCTATAACACGTGTTAAAAATTGAACATACTGTTTATTTTGGAGAAAAAGACACAGACACTTAACATGAATGCCTCAACAACCAACCTTAATAGGGTAAAGATTTTTCTTAATCCTCTTTTACCAACAGTTTGAATGTACAACTTTTTTTCCACCCTCTTACTATGGTCTAGGGTTGTTTTATGGAGGGTGGAAAACAACTGGATTACTAACCTGACATCTTTAGTTCTTATGTTTTCCTTCCCTCCTTAAATGTATGTATATCCTGTTAATATAGAAATAGAAGTACCAGCTCACCTATCATCTCTGTGTAGTACTAGTAGTACTCCAACAATTGAGCTACTTGGGTTCTGTGAAAACTACTACTGAGTCTACTTGTATAAAAATTCCAATCAATCACAACTCTTAAAAGGTCTTGAACACAAGATTTAAGTCTTGGTTATGTTTATTTAAGAACAGACATCTTCAATCCAGAGAATGGCACCAGATCTAGATCACACTATAGGAAGTGACTCCTGGCACAGCTCCGGATAAGTTAACAGAAATGATTCTGGGCACAGCTCATAGTATTTCTTAGTACAAGATGTGCAAATCATGCACTTAGGAAATAACAGTATTCCCCAAACCTACAAACTAACCAGAAGTTAAAAAAACAACAGGTGTGTGTGGGAGACCAGCTAATACATGTTTTTGAGAGGAAGCTAGAATAACTCAGTCTGTTCAACCTAAAAAGCAAAAGGAGGGATTAACTTGCTGTCTGAATACATTAAGTTTTCAAAATAAAAGCTTACCACTATGTGAAAGAGGTTTGAGATGTAGTCAGCCATGATACCAACTGCTGAATCTAACGGCTCCTTCTGTTGCTATCATACTACTATTTTTATCTGTGAAATGATGCAAGATAAAAGTGGAAAAGCAAGTTTAAACCCAAAAAGGAAACCAACCAAAAAGCAACATAATTCATGGTAGCTTTTTATTAGTGAGGTAACTATCCAAACCAAGGAAACAGCACTTTGTCATTCCCATCAAGATTTATGCTAGTGGAGTCGATTTTCTGCATATAGTATAGTAGAATCTCTTGTAACCTCAGACATAAGATCAACTTCATGAGCAACCTCTTCTCTATCTAGCCTTCTCTCTGAATCACTGTGCATTAGACTGAAAGCACTGCTAAGTGTATTTGACATTGTCTAAATACATCCACAAGGATTTAGATGCGAGAATACATCTGGTTGTCTCAAAAGAAGTGCTTAAGTATAAGCAGCTCTCAATTCACAACTCAGCATAAGTTTTCACCACCTTGTCTAAATCTTCCACTGGTATAGGCAGTCATTTTTGCAGCATAAAAACTTGACTTCAGGCTTAGTCACCATTTTCTATTCAAGGTCTTCAGCTTCTACAGGTTTTGGTTTTTGTTTTGCTTTTAAATAAAACAATATTCATGTCATTGCTACTAGATTACTTATGATTTACATTTCAACTAAAATCTGCCCTTCAATGATTCTAAAAGTCTTTAAATATCTGACAGACAAATAGAGAGTAATTAAAACGAACCTCCTTTCCCTCAACCCAAAAATAAAATACTGCTTTGCATCCCTATTGTTGTTTTCTCAAAGCATAATGATCATTTCCTGAATTGTTTGGTGCAGATATTTTGCTTAAGCAGCAAGCACTCCAGGCTACAACTGAGGAGTGACCTTGAGACAGCTCTTAGAAGACAGTTGCCATAGTAACACCACCACAAATGTGGTACATCCTCAGCTGACACCACCAATCTGGTGCAACAGAGCCATAATAAGTACTTCTATCCTGTATTAGTGTTTCAATTGAAGGAGAAGGTTACTAGATTTTTTTTTTAATAATTATTTCAAGAACTTTTTGTACTGTGAGAAACACTGGATACTCTGTGTTAATACAAGTGACTAAGGCTATAGAAGTCCACACAGTGGAAGAGTTAAATAATCTACCCTAAAATAATGCACTACTGAAAGTTGAAGGTACTCATGTATGTTAATCCAGAGAGCAGTCCTTGGTCTAGGAAAAGAGTCTACTGAAGAAATCTTGCAATAGCACATAACTTTAAGAAAGTTTTTTGGCTTTTCTCAAATTCTCCAATACAAATAAACTTTACAGAGCCCTGCTGTGTCAAAATTAATGCAAAATAGGAGCACAATGGATTATTTTTGCACATCAGAATATTCTCAGTCTCACCTGTGCAAACTTATCACCTTGAATAAACTTTCAAACCAGCCTGGCACAAACAAATAATGCTGCCCCAAAGGGTTTTTCTCTACAGAGCACACTACTAGTTCTTGTGAGCTCTGGAAGAGGAAGAAGGTGAATCATTACTGAAATGTCAATAAAAATGAAACATCTCGAATTGAAGAGTGCTACTTAACAGTAGAGTTCAGCAGAACCATTTCTGTTTAAAGACAAAGGACTCATGAACAGATTAAGATGGTTAATTGCAACAACCTAGTAGACAGACATTAAAGTTAACTTTAAAACTAAACTGCAGTTTCAAGATCCACCTTTTTCTTAAAATCAAATCAGCAAAAAAAGCCAATCAGGTAAGTTTCATAGTTTCTTATGTTCCAGAGATTCTAGGATAGGTAAAGTGTATTCTAATTAGAAACAAGAGTTAGGGTTGCTCTGCCTCTGATAAAGTCAGCTCACTTCAAGGGTTTGCCTTTATCATAAACATCAACATTTGCCGAACCTCCATGCCAGTGGAATCTACATGTCAGCTAAGAGTTAAATCCAGTCAGAAGTGAAGTCATACATTTTAAAACAGGTTTTTGGACACTTCATTCTGAAGAGTCTGGTCCATAGTTAATTCAGTCAGTGAGTAATTGCCCTGAAACCTAGCTGAGGATCTCCTGCATTCATAATTGTAACCTGAAGGTAGACAGAAAACAGGAAAGAAAGGTCCCAGACAGTACTAGGCTGACATTCAACAGGGTCCTAAATAAAGTAAAATTAAAAAACCCCACAACCTCTATTACTTTTACAATAGTTTGTATACTGCAATTACCAAAAGGGTTCAATTGTGTTGCTTCTGGAGGTCTGCAGACACCCCCACCTTGGCTCAAAAAATTACTATTTGAGATTTATAATCTTGTCAATTACTGTTATGTGCCACTCTCCACTTTCATCACTTCTGTGAAGTTGCAGGCAAGATGGCTGTATTCTAAATTGACCTGTGTCCTATCAATCTGTGTACAGGCATTGACAGATTCCTTCTGAACAAGTGTTCATATAAGCATTGACTATGTTTCTATTTAGCAATAGCTTCCTACAGTAAACATACTTTTATCAGAGTACAATAGTTTGTCTTCAGCTTTGCATGTAATTATTTATTTTGGCCCATCTGTACAGGTTAACTTTGGAAACAATCTACACCTAGACATGAAAAGCACTCTTGGTATAAAATACAACATAGCTGTACACAAAACTTGTTCTGTACTGCCCTCCACTCCCCTTTTGTTTTTGTCTTAGAAAAAAAATCTTCAGACAAAAAAGTTTAACCTTAATTTTGTTGAAGTGAAAGCTCGAACTTAATTAACAGTTCCACTAGATATTATTAAACACTGATTCTATAAATTCTGCCAAGTACCTCAATCTGCTCTGCAAATTCATTTAGCAACAAGTATCACTGGCTATTAAAGATCTTTATTGTTCTTAGTCCTTAACTTCAACCCAGAAACCAAAGTCCCTTACTATCTATGAAGGACCACTAATTTCAATGGCATAGGAGAAACAAACAATAGAAGTCTTTCATAACAAACTAATATATTCTAATCCTACAGTCCTGTTAAAAATCCTTCATCTGTAGGTCAAATAGCACAGGGTTGCTGATCTTCTGAGCCTCTACAGAAGTGATCCATTTTATTGGATTAATTTACTGCAAAATGGAATTATTGCAGTACTTACCCCTTTCAGTAGGTTATTCTGCTCATTACACTAGTAACAAATACACATTAAACATTTGCAGGTTTCTCCACATCAGTTTTCAAAACAGCACTCAATATATCTACTTAATCCCTATTGACTTAAGTGAAGTTAGTTTTCCAGTACAGATACAACAGGTAAGGAACTACAAGTAATAGTGCATAATTAGTAACTCCACCAACTCCTTCTAGTTACAGCCTCAGGTAGACAAAGGACACATTTTCTCCTACACCCAAGTACCACTTGAGTCTCTCTTCTACAACGCATTTGTTTCAGGAACACAGTCTTCCAGGAACTCCATCCAGTTTAAATTTTGATAGACTGTGGCTGCTCTGGACCCACCCCACCCATTCCCTTGCCATAGGATTTGTGCAACTAGAGGTAAGCTAACAGAAGTTGTCTGGGTGCTTTTGTTTAGTTTGGGGGTTCAGGTTTTTTTTTCTTGGCAGGAGGGTGAGAGGGAATGTACAATTTCTATTAAATCTGTTTGCTGACTACAAGTGCCTCAGTCACACAGCAAGTGGAGGAGAAGTAACAGAAGGGAAGCACAATAGCTCTGATTTGGCTTGAGCAGCTGTGGAAGTGTACCACACTGCACTGGAAAAACAGCATTCCACGGAAATGCATTTAAAGTGTTCTGGGTTTATATTTTCATTTAATACTGGAAAGAAGTCTGTTTGGTGTGATGTTGCTTGCTTTTTGCACTACAGCCCCTATGCCAGCATTCAAGAAAAAAAAAACAAAAACAAACAAAAAAAACCCAACAAAAACTCAACCCATTATATAAAGGATTCTTTAGGCCCTAACCCAAAAGAGCATAAGTCAACAATAAATATCCATAGTGACAGAAAGACAAGGCACATTCAAAGTACAGAGTCCTCTAGATCTTGGAGAAAGGTCAGGGAGCCTTTTGGTAAACAAGAACAACTTAAACAGAAAAGAGCTTCAAGGTAGACAAATGAGGTTGAACCTGTAGATCCCTTTCAGCTTGATTTTCTGAAGCTACAATTTCATAAATAACCAAACAGGTTTTAGAGTTAACTGTTTTACAAAAGAATTATTAGAACAGAATATGCTTCCTAATGTCTGTCTTCCTTTAGTACATCAAAGATAGGACAAATAAGATTTCTAGTTTAGAAATATACAGTCCTTATTGAAAATATTAGTCTAGAATTACTATCAGAACCAAGAAAAGATGGATTGTCATCTGGCAGTGATCATCTAGTAACAGTTAACACAAACTGTAAAATAAGAAATCGAAGGCAAGATTAATATAATCAATAGCTGATATCCAGCATGGGAGCGGTTTACGCATGCTTTTACAAGAGAGAACTTTTTTTCTTGACAATTCATTTTCAGGGAGCATTTGCTCACCAAGTACCTTGAAGTTTCATTCAGAATGAGACTTCCAACTGAAATTTCAGCAATATAAGCATGCCTGCATGTTATTAAAGGAAATAGTGGAAAATTTCACAGGCTGACATCCAGAATGTCTGCGGTTCCTTTTCATATTTGTCTCTTCTTGCAAAGCAGTTATTAGACCAGAACTTCAAATTTTTTTTTTTTTTGGTGAAGCCTGGAAATTTCCACTGCTTTAAAAAGATTTTTCAAAGGTTTTCTCAAATGTGCAGCTCAACCAACCTTACACTTCTGCCCAGATGGAACCTTTAGTTTAAGTAAAGGTTTCATCGACATAAAGCAGTGCTAACAGGGGCGGCATGGGGGTGGGAGACAAGACATGAGACTTCGCTCATATACCAAAAGCATCGCTTGGCCAGTCTGAAATATTATCCTACTACATATTAATCTCTTGATAGAGGTCATCTGAGGTCCAGCTACAGACAGAGGGGTAAGAGAAGATAACGCAGTTCAGGATAAAGCTACCTTGTAGCTGTACATTTGAACAGAAAATACCATGGATGACAATGCAAGCTATCCTGTCCCTATCAGCAATAGCTCTCCTTGAATTTCCTCAAGTCTTCACTCACTTTGCATCTCACTGGATCAACAGAAAACCTACAGGTGTAACACAAGTTTTCAAAAGCTACTCCAGCCAGCGCAGATGTTTTCTCAGTTTTCTGTGCACTGATCAAAAGAACTGCCTTCCTTTTAAAGGGGGATCAAAATGTGCATTTTTAGGTTAACAGAGGTGCTGGGTTTGTTACATTTTAATCAAGAGAAAAAGTTGCAGATAAGTACTCTTGCTTTTATTGCCTTTAGAACTAAGACTAGCAAATACTTTAAACTGATTAAGAGGGGATTCTATCAATTACTGCCCAAAAATGCTATTTCCCATTCAGAGATTTTAATGGGAAATTAAAACTTTCAAAAAAAGGAACCATAGGTTATTAACAAAGCAAGAACAACACACATAGCAGCACATAGCATCGAACTGGTACACAACCAAGTAAGATACCTTTAAAATGTCTTGAATCCATTTGTTCTTCTAGATTTTCTTGTTTAGAAGGCTACTACAAGATTATGTTTACATGAGAGGTACAGCAGAGTATGACCTTAGAGCAAATATATTTGAACTTCCTTAAGATGTTAAGATGTAAGGATTCTCTCTTACAGCACTTAATTTACAAATAAGTCAAGCAAGCAGTATTTCATAAGTACCAATTAAAAGGATTGAAAATTCTAACAACAAAAACCACCTAAGAATATTAAAATATGGTTCTGCAGTAGGCCATACGCTGAGGTCTGTCCACTGAGCCAGAAATCCCCACCTCCGAACCAAAAAAAGATTTCCATAGAAGCTAAAACCAAGAGAGTACTACAACAAAAGATGCTGCTATGTCTGCTTTAGCTTATTGCAGCAAAGATGGACAGAGCACAAAAGGAAGTGCCATAACTCCCTATTTCCATCTAACCTCTTTAGCCCAGCCTTTATGGGGAAAAAAGTAATTATAGGGGAAGAGGTCTGGAAAAAAAAAAACAAATCTATCCAAGTCATTGGAAGAAAAGAAGCTGCAAATTTTTGTTTTAAATCACCTCCTTAAGATTTAAGCTGCTAAGAGCAGATAACCATTTTAAAGTCATCACCATGACTAAGAGGAATAAGTTACTTCTTCCATAAGCTTCCAAGAAACAATGCAATGCTTCCACATAACGAGTGACTGTGCACACACACACGTATGCATGCACTCTCAACAGTTGTCTGAAAACTCTGAGAAAAAGTTCATCCAAGTATACTACGTTAGCTGCTACCCACTTAGACATATAGCAGCAAAAAGGATGCAGCACAGAAGTTTCCCTTTTCCTAAGATTCATTAATTTGGGTATTGTACAAAACCAGAAAAGTTAAGTTGTTAAACATTCCATATCTCAATCAGTGAGGTGTTAAAATTACAATTGGAGCACACAAGGCAAAAACAGGGGAATGCTGCCTTTGCTTTAGGTTCTAGTTCCTCAGACTGGTACAGAAAGAACACAAAACAGTCCTCTTGATTGACTGTTCTGAGCAATAAAAAGTTTCCTCGAAATATTGGAGTAGAGAACATGCATTTAGCTCTTGTTGTTTGTTTGTGAAAGTAAATTTATTACTTCTGCCTTCTGCTTAACCCTTCCATTAATAGATGGAGCAACAAAAAGCCACCCAACCTACCTCTACTCCATTACCTCTTCTGTCACTTTGGGAGTGTACAATGAAAATTTTCACACTGAATCAGTACTGGAAGTTGGATTCGACTTCACAACATCATCTGTACTTAAATGACTTGGCTCATCAATATTTGGCCAATGGGAACTAACAACAAAACATTAAACACATGCTGTTTAGAAAGGTTTATTTCTAGACCTACAGCAATATTTAAGAGTCCTTTAAAAAGAACAATAAGAGGTCTAAAAGAAAAAAGTGAACTATTGCTTATGCAACTGAAGTAGTTCATCTATATATCATAGATTTTGTCCTCACAAGATGTTCAACATTACATTTTACTCATTCACATATAAAGAGTAAAATAGCATTCTTAGAGCTTACTAATTTGCCAAGGTAGAAATAGCTGCTTAGTCTTCTTATGCTACAACACTTCATATCTTGTGCTCTAGCTAGAGCTGAGAGCAGTAACATAGCTGCTTCAAACTTAGAAAAACAAAAATTCAGAGGCTTTCAGATGAGCAAAATGGAGAAAAAAGTGCACATCACTACTTCCATTGCTTAGTCATTTTTTTGGCATAGTGAAACATCAGAAACGCTTCAACTATTTTTCACATTCCTTCCCAAGATTATGCTCTTGTTCTTTTAAGTCTTTCTTAAAAAGATGAGCCTCCAAAACAGCATGTAAGAGAACTACACCAGTAGTTTTGCAGTGGCTGGTGCTAATAAGTCAGCTTTACGTTGTCCTTGCGGAACAAGTGTGTGTATATATATATTTACCTACTCACTTTGTGCAGTTCAGAAAAGCATGGGATAAGAAACAGTCTGCTTGATTTTACCATGCAGCCCATTGCTTACAGATTTCTATACTGCACCATCTGGTAGACTGGGAACATTATCAGCAAGTTACAGCTTTTAAAAAAATATACACACACACACTAATCCTCAAGTTTGTCACAACAGTTATGAAAGTTCAGGTTTCTAGAAAAACAAGAGTTTAAAACCTCCCTATTGGTTTTAAAAGAATCAATAATTGGGGGGAAAGGGAGTGGCAGTTGGTTGTTTTTAAAATCTCCACCAACTCCTCCTCAGAGGCTTGATGTCTCATGACTTAATATTACGAAAGCCTAGAAGGGACAGCACAGTTGCATTTTAATCCATTACCTGAAAGTACTGAGTTATGATACAGCCAATATATTTAACACAAAGCTTTCATTGTGAAGAAAAGCCACTAACAGTAACTTTTAAAAGTTTCCCATTAAGCATTATGACAGATCCTTTGACTTAAAACTCTTATCCTTCCTTCTCATTAGGTAAAGATGATAAGCATTTGATACTGTTTAAATTGTTTATGAAAGCATGCTATGGGATCTGGAATAGAGAGATATTTTTCTTTTGAAATTCAAAATTATCTGTTAATGGGAGTAGAGAAGGAAGCACATTTAGCACATGTATGGTCATATAAAGGTGATCTCCTCTTACCTCTAAAAGAATATTGATTTAATACAGCAGCACATGATACCATCACAACTGTACCTGACTTGGTTCAGTAACAGGAAGACAAATGCTTCCCTACACACACAGCATGGTGACACTGAAGTCTTGTCTAGTTTGTGAGCAACTACAAACAAAAATGGGTGTTCTAACAAACTTAGAAGGAGTGCAACATATGAATTAACAGTTTTGCTACAGTTGCCTTAAGAAAAAAAGGGTACTGCATTACAGTTCTGTTGCACACATGACAAACACTGGCATTGAAAAGAAATGCTTAATATTAAACAAGCTCAGTAAGCTTTCTTGATGATCTTTGACAATTGTTTTAAACACACAGGCTGATCTGCTTTATTCTACACTGGTACACTGAAAGTGGCAGGCAAATACCTAATCTGCCAGTTGTTTTCTTCAGCAAAGACAACTGGCAAATAGTCTAATTAAAATGACAGATTTTTGGCTTGCTTTTTCCTAGTCTGGTTCCCTAAGAATCACTTTTTCTTCCCTTTCCCACATTCACCAACTGCTCTTCTGCATGTATTTCTAGCTACAGTAAAACTCAGGTTGAAGATGACAGTAGAAAGGATTCTCATTAGAAACAATTTAAGAACTAACTGTATTTGTTGAAGGGTACATAGTCCATTCTTAATTCTTTGATATTTGTAATGTGAATTCAAAAACATGTTTGTATGGCCTAATGATAAAATACTCCAGAAAACTTAATTTTTACCATTTGTGTTTGCCAAGAGAAAGCTACTGGAATCACAAGAGAATGTATCACATTCTGTTGCACCTCACCTAAAAGTTCACACGAAAAAGCATGCGTGTAGCCCTGTGGAGATTCCAGGCAAACAAAGTAAATCCCAAAGACCAAGTTTCATCCACACATTAAATAGCCTTACAGTCTCCGAGGCCAAAAAGATAAAGCATACTTATGCCTTTGTTTTTTCCTGCCCTATTCCACTTAGTCCCCCTTCTACCACTGCCAAGGCAGGGGGTGAAGCATTAGCCTACAACCACCCAAGAGAAAGGCATTATACTGGTAACATTTTTAGCCATGCAACCTGTTTCTGTGTTACCTTTGAAAAAGCAGACCACTCATTTTCTCACTTCAACGCAGCAGAGAACAGGAGGAGGGGGGGGGGGAAAAAAAGTCTTCATGACTCAAAAGCCACATACAGAATATTCCATGCGACTATATATATACAGCTTGAAAATATGCCTCTACAAGGCTTTCTGGGTATACCTGTGATACTAGATTATCTTATTCCATGGCTGTGACATCTTGACATGCAGGGAAGCGCAGAAGCAGAGCTCAGGCTTTGTGACAAACTCTCAAACTCAGCCAAGGCTAATGCAGGTGCTAGTCATTATGGCTAGCAGCATACCAGTTAAATTGTTCTGCAGCCTTCCTCTTTTCCCTCCTCCCCCATTTTCAGGTGCATCTGATAAATCATGGCAAAACTGCTATGTAGTTTAGCCACATGTGCAACAACTTTGACGAAGAATTGCTTGCCCTGACCTAACAATTACAACGTTTTCTGGAGAACTTTTACAATGTTTTCAGATTTCTGGAACAATCTCATCCATAAAATGAAGTTATGATGGTTTTAGACTTGAAGTCAGGACACTACCCACGTTTTTAATCTTCAAAAAAAGGAAGGTAATTTGATGGGAAGAAAGCCTTTAAAATAAAATTTCTAATAGGGCAATGATCCATAACCTAGGAAAGAATGTTCGACAAACAGTTTAACCGCACCTGACCTGAACTGGCTCACATTTAAGAGTGACAAGGCAAGGTGGTGGTGGTGATGACCAAAACAAACACAACATACACACACAAAGCACAGAAAGTCAGGGAATACTCAAAGGCAGATATCTACCTGTAGAGCTGACCTTACCAACTCCATTCTTCTAGTATATTGCAAAAGTAGTCACAACCTTAGAAGCAAGCAACTGACACCATATCCTGAGCTTAGCAGCAGCACTAATAAGCCTGACTTTCCAGGGTATAAACAAAATGAGCGGTAAAACCCACGGTGCTCCCCCTGCCCTCTTCTCCCTCTCATTTAAATTGCATGCTGTCTTAAGCAACTGCCTTTTTCCTACCTCCATACAGTGTTAGAAATAGGGCTGGCTCTAGACAACATAGAAGAAAAAATGTCTATCTACATCTAAAAGCATAAAACCTCACCAACAGTAATCCTACACACTGCACACAAAATACTAAAAATCCCTCATAAGACTGAGTTTGGAGGCAAGTAAATTTTGTTCTACTTCAAAGACAATCAGCTTATTGATAACTGTCAACTAAAAATAAAACTCACCAATTAAAGTACTACTGAAGCAATAGGGTCCATCTGAAGTATACCTCGTATTTACATGGGGTAAAAAAGGATTTGATGTACCTTCTCTTTTAACTAAATGCAGCATATCAAAGTGAAAATATATTCCAAGGCAGATTTAAATCATCAGTAGCAGTTAAATTCTTAAACAATTTCCTCTTTCCTAATACTCTACATTTAGAAACATCAATAGATCTAGCCAGAGAAAAATGCACACAGGCATGCTGCCCCAGCATTCAGGTTTAGGTATTCTTCACCACCCTCTCATATCCTTGGCATAAAGAACACTATTCCTCCCTTCCTCCCCTCCATTTTTTAGTATAAAAAGAAGTCAGAAGAATACATAAGATACTTCTAAATACTCATAGTCAGAAAGCTTCCATGAACATAATGCAGAATATCCTGTATCACAGTCATTCAAGATCACCTCTTCAAGGGAGGCTCATTTAAATGCAGGAGTTGAAGCAACCTCCAGTGTCAGACTGTAGTGTCCAATATCATTTTACATGCTACCAATGGCTTGATTTTGCAGACAAATATAACCAAGACACCCTTTCTCAGGGTTCTTTAAAAGAAAAAAAAAAAGAAATCAAACAACAAAATACCCTCCTTTTCTATGCAACAGCAACAGAAATTAATCTTTAAGGTTTTGACTATGATTTCTTGTCCATTATTAATAGAAAAATAAGAAGCCCATGATCAAAAGATAACATTCTACTGTAAAATAGATTTTCTTCTCCTTCCTACTCTGCATTTTTTCCTTAACTGTACATTAGTCTCAGCAATACTATGCAAAAAATTGATAAGCAGACAACAAAAACTTCTAGGTTAATAGATCTAAAGCCAGGATGAACAAGGGTTTCAAATCATTAAAAAAAAAAGCTACAAACCACACCCACCAAAAACCCTAAACGAACCCAAAACCCATACAACTCACATACCAAATAAAAGCAGACTGGAAACCGCACACTGTCATCAGGAAAGGTACTTAAAAGCAGGGCTGAATATTTGTTTTATTCTGCCTGCTAACACTTCCCCTATCCTCCAACCTCTGGCTTCATACCACAGCAGCAAATCCATTGGTATTAATTAAAAAAAAAAAATAGTAGTAGTAACAGTATTGAACGGAATTCTGAACAGTCAGTTGAACAACCTATTACAACTGCTAACAGTAAACGCAATTAGCGTATGCTATCATGGACAATCTAGTATAAAAAGCAAACAAAAACAAACCCCCACAAGCCCACACTTCTGTCCATTTCCTCTATATCCAAGTACTTATGCTGAGACTTTCACTCAGATACTATTTATTTCTATGAAGCTATCCTGTATTTATATTTAAAACACACATCTTTCTCTCATACACAGCAGCTCATTGTAAGTCACAAATATTTCACAAGAAAAATATTTCTTTTTACAATAGTGATGATAGATTTTTGAACTTATCTATAACATAGTTGAAATGGACACTTAAAATAACCCATAGCTAGACATTACTGTCTCTCACACTTCCAGATTTGCTTCAATTTTGTCTTGCTATTCTGGATAGAATCCAATATATTTGCTGTTAACTTTTATCTAAAAGACTTCAATGCAGAATCAGGTTTTTTTCCTTAACAGGTTAAAAAGGAAGGAGATGCTGCCTGAATAAGAGAGATTGATTTGAAACTGTGTTCACTGGATGAGCTGACAAAGTAGAAAGCTTCTCTTAAAAAAACCCGAATGTGCTTAAGAGTAGGAGCAGAAAACACAAACAGAACCAACTTCAGAACCAAACAAAGAGGACTCTGGGAATTATGTCAGCCTCAGACAACATCCCCACCCATATTCACCCCATTTATACCCCTGAATTACTAACACCTGCAGTGATATATGACCTCAGGAAAAAAAAAAAATATCTCATCTCCATCCCCCAACAGCAGTTTCAACAGCTACAAGGCAGAAATGGATGAGAGGCACAGAAATCAACCTTTTATTTGCAGTATTTCTCATCCCTTTCCTTATTAGCATAGACGAGGAGACAAGAGAAGTCACCTCTGAAACTTACCGAGGCTACAGGATGATCAGAAGAATGCAGATAACAAGGTCTTTGGAACCGCCTCGGTATCAGATAAACCCAGCTGAATGGCAGATGGGGCCATTCTAGCCCAGGTATTTCACCCACACACCTCCTCTACTCAGGCTGAGAAACAGAGGGTTAGACGACACTAAACACAAGTCCATAGCGACCCCAAGTCTCTCGCTGTTACATGAAGAACCTCCACCCAAACTCACCCTACTTAGATATGCATCACACAGCGGTACGGGAAGCCTTCAGCTCAACCCACCGGTCTCCCACCACTGCCTCAGGAATGCCCCTTTCTAACTACGCTCGGCGCTAAAGTTACAACGGTTAGCAAGAGGTAAAGGCATTTACACGCTGCCCTGGGAATCTCCTCATCCTCAACCCTGGGATTACTCCTCACACACAGCCCGTCTACGCTCCCCTTCCTCCTCCCCTAAGGGAGACACATCCATATTGGGGAGGGGGGCGAGAGGGAGAGAAGAGAGCCGCCCCTCAGGGCCAGCCCCAGGCTGCTACCTTCCCCGGCAAGGGGCAGCCCTCCCTCCCCCATCCCAGTCCCACCCCAGCGTTAGAAGCAGGGGAACAAGAACCAGAACTCTCCTCCCTCCACTCGTTACTCCCTCCCTCCAAACCCCACTCACCTGGGAAAGGAGCCAAAGCTCAGCTACGTCCCCGTCTCCCCCACACTCAACCTCTCGCCGCCATTTTCCTCGCTGCCTAGATTTAAATAGGAACCAGCCTCCCCGAGAGGAGCCACCAGGTGGCGCGAGGCATTGTGGGACCTGTAGTGCGGCCGCTCACGGGCCCCGCCCCTCCCCCGCGCGGGGCTCCACGGTACTTGTAGTACCCGCTTGGGCCCGACCGTTCCCGAGCCGCCGCTCCCAGCGGGCCCAGCTGCCGGCACCCGTTTTCTCCCGCCGAGGCCCGGTCGCCGGGAGCCGGGTGGGGTTTAGCGTGGCGCCGGCTCCTCGGCACCGCCTGTGCTTTCCAGCTCTGTCCCCAAAGGGCAGTGCCGAGCGGGCTGGAGGAAGCGGTCCCACGGGAAGCCCCCTGTGCTGGGCACACACCCAGCCCTGCCGCTCGAGAGGCCCGTGGGTTACCGCCAGGCTGGCGCTCACCCTGCCCGGTGCCGAGCACCGCAGGTGGGAGCGGCCCACGCAGAGCCACAGCAATGCGGTGTTTAATGAAGAGAGTTTTAAACGCGTGAACATAGCACTCAATCACAACACTGAGGTGAAAGTAGCACCTAAATAATGTTTGTGGAGCATTCACTACATCAAACATCTGGATTTTTCATTTCAATAAAGAAAACATCAATGTATTGAAGTGAATGTTTAGTAAAATGCAGAGGGGTTGGGATAAAAGTTAAAAAGAACAAAAATAGCTTCAGTTACTCGCTACCTCAGGTATGTGTCAAGAGATTGTTTCCCAACTAACTCCCCACAGCAGCTCACTCGCCATCTGTGAAGCAGCCAGGCACAGAGAGAGCGGGTTGAGCCCTGACACCACACAAGCTTCCTAGGCCACAGTTTGCTTACATAATGCTATTTTCACGAATTTTTTTAGAACGAGTATTTAAAACTTTGCAGACTAAAACAGGATGCGTGGAGAACATGGTATACCTCAGATTCCGCTACTCGTAAAGCAGCCCTATAAACATGCTCTTTAAAAAAAAAATAAAATTTTATAAAGTGTGAAATAATGAAAATGCATGGACTTAAGCCCTGCCAAGCTCTCCATAGAGAGCTCATTTTAGTATAAACACAACTCAGAAGAATATTTAAAATATTTCTAAATACTCATAACTGAAAAGCTTCCACAAACATAATGCGGAATACCCTGTATCACACACTCAAGATCACCTCTTCAAGGAGGCTCATTTAAATGCAGGAGCTGAAGCAGCCTCCAGAGGCAGACTGTAGCACCATAGCCACAATTAGTATTCAAGATGGACAGATAAGGAAAGCCGCTAAGTACACCTTCCAGTAATTCCCAATAATAAAAAAATAAATAAATACATCAACCTAGTGCTGAGCACTTACGAGCAAGTTACTGGTACAACATGACCGATCATCCAGCTACCTCTGAAATGAGGATTACAAAGGAAAAAAAACAAACCACAGAGATAAAAGAAATTGAATACATTGAGTTCTGGAGAAACAAGCTCCATCTTAGATTTTTACCTTGCAGTTATATTACACAAGAACTTACCAATTATAAACATCTGTTTGTACTTCTGAACTCAAATTTAACCAACTGGTAGAGACAGATTCCCTATTACATTATCACGACAGGAAAATGTTCATGTTCTTAGGGTACCTGAAAAGCTATGAGCTCCTGTTGCACTTTCAGAAACTGTGAGGTCTGCTGTTGAATAATTCCACTTCTTCCTTTCCAGGTAATCTTTTTCTGCAGATTGTTCTCTTCTTCCACTATGAATCATAACAGAGCACTCATGAGGGGAAAACCAATGACGTATGCAGGGAGGTATAGGGTAATGAGAGGCAGTGGTAAGACTGGAGTTGAGTTACATTGCGGATTTTTTTTTTATTTGGGCAAACTGCATGTTATTCATATTTCTTCCATTTATACCATAAGGTCTTCAAATTGTTAGTACATTGCATGTATAACACCTTAGACTCAAGAATGATACAGAACTTCATGTCAATAGAGTACAAATACTATGAAAAATTGAGATGACCCCCCCAAATTTCTGTGCTTGTTTTAAAAGCTCATCATAGTAAATGTAGCTGTAGAATCACAACACTTAACATTTTTATCAATTTGCTCCACCTGCTGGTGCATATTTCTTTTAAAGCAGTCTTTAGAAGCCTAAATGTAGTAAAAATTTGGCCAAATATGTACACAAAAGACCTACTTGACTTCAAGCTGTATTTATTTAACATACTAATGAAATCCAACCTGACCCCAACATATTCTCCAGTAAAAAAAGGAGAGACCAATGGAAGCATATACTTAGGGAAATGTGATTCACAGGTCACTTTTTGGACACTGCCATTGATATTTATTGTCAGCCAGTCATCATTTTCCATCATCTATGGCTCTTCTCTAAAAAAAAAAACAAAAAAAACAAACCCAAAAAAGTTCTGTTTTCCACATGGGCATCTCTCTACATAACCGATGCATCTCCTGACTTTTCCAAGATCAATTTCCATTTGGACAATTAGTGCAAGAGAAATATCCCATTTCTTCAGTCTACGTAAATTGTTCGCTGCTCAGAGACAGAAAAAAAGCCCCACTATGATCAACAAGCATTGAATAAGAAGCAAAGAAAACTGATGCTGATCAGAAATGGGTAAGACTGTTGAAGAACTGAAGTATATTTTAATTTATTTTTTAAAAAATAAATCCAAAATACATACATACCTTCTTCCTGGACTAGCAATCCAGTTTGAGTGGCTAATCTGCCTGACTCTATCAAGAGTTTACCATAATAATAAAACAGATTATATAATGGCAACACAGGAAATGAAACAAAATTAGAGAGTAAAATGAGATGCATCAGAAATACATCATTAGAGAAGTAGGTTTTTTTCTCAGTGGAGAAAGTTTTCTTTAGCAGTATCTTATCAAGTGAATAATCAAACCTTATATACACTGAAAACATGGCTTTTGTGCTATGGATTATTGATTATACATTAAACAATCAACAAAGCCTCATGTAAAAAACTAGTAATTCAGCAAAACAATTTATGATATTTTCAGCAACCTTTCACTAAACTGTAATTTTAACTTTTACAAAGATTAAATTATATTTATGTGAATTCATTTTTCATAATGTATTTTTTAAAAACAACACATTTCAACACTGATTTTTTAACCAGAAAGAAGACAGACAAATTGATTAACTGAAAAGAAAATACATCTTAAGTGGAAATAAAACCAAACCAGTATCTTTATTGCAATCAGACAGTCACATACTAATCAATGTAATCTGGAGTACATCGCTGTTTTCACCAAGAGAGTAACTATATATAAGAATTTTAGGGGATAATTCTAACAGAGAAATGTTACGACAATATTAATTTGTAAACATTTCTCTCTTGCTCATAGTCAGTAAATTCATAAGCTCCATTCTAGCTACTGAGGCTTAAAGCTAAGCATCTAAAATTGTACAGTTTACAGTATCAGTGTTGTTTTACCCATTTCTTTACTAGAATTTTTTTTGTGGTAAAAGTCGACATTCAAATGGTTTAAGAGGCACTACATATGTGCTTTCAATTTAAGTAGATGCAGCAGCCCATTTTAACATTAAGAAACAAACAGATAAACGTTGCCTCCTCCATCCCAAAACATTTATGAACAAAATAATGAACGTAATTAATTATTTAGAGAGTTACATAGCATTCAGTGAGACAGCATTTAGAAATTCTAGCATTTTTCAGAACTTGCTTAAAACGCCAGCTCCCAGACAACATCCTGCATTTTTAGAACCTACTCTGAAAGATTACAGATTTTAATGGACTTGAACAGGAGCGGCCAAGAGCACCACTCTTGTCCACATTGCTAGGCCACCAGACAGACTCCACTCTATTTGTGAACACCTCAAAACCTCAGCAAGAAGAAAATGCAAAATGAATTGGCTAAAACAAGGTTTCTTGTAACTCTGCTTTTAAAACCAAGACAAACTATTCATTTCTATTACACTCCTCAAAAACAGATGCAGATTTGTAATGTAAGCTTTTCTGCACTGCCTGAAACATGCCCTTCCTTTTATCTTTAGAGAATATTTAGGAGATACCACATCTCTTACATTCTCCCTAGGAAGAAAGAAAGGTTAAAAGTAAGAGGACCTAATTTTGGTTTCCCAAAGCAGATGCACAGTAATATTTTATATTTTGATGTGCACATGACTACTTGCAAAAGGACCTCTGACATATGAATTAAGTTTACAGTTTGATTGTGACAAGATACAACATACAGTTGCTCTGAAAGTCTTATAATTTATATAAATTAAAATCTTAAAATAAATGTAAAACAAGCTTAATAGGACCATTTATTACAATATTACATCAGTAGCGAACACACCTCAACCTCAGTGCTGACAGATTTTATGCAACTTCAGCAAAGGCTAAATGGTTGAAACAGGAAGAGATCAGTATCCAATTTGATTGTTACTCTATGTGACACTCAATATTGAAAAAAAAGTGAAAAATACAATCAGCTTAGTTATCAAAAAACTGACAAAGCTATATTTAAATAACAATTAAAAAAAATCGCAACCAAACCACCACAAAAAAAAAATTTCAGAAAACAAGCATCACCAAACACAACCCTAACATGCCGCAGTCTTTAACCTAGACCTCAAGTGTAGGCTTGATGACTTGTCTGTTTCGTGGCACTTAGGACCTGTGTTTCTAAGACTTTTGAAGATCCTCTGTGACCTAAATGTGACTTTGCAATACTCGTTACCCTTGGCTTAGATTTGGCTTTAATTGGGTCTCATTTGACTGAGCACAGTATCTATACATATACTTGCTTTGTATTTCTAAAATATAGTTTAAATAAAATAAACTACCTTTAAAGAAAAAAAAAAATCAAGCTTCTTCATGAGAGTCAGGCAATAAAAATGTTTAAGAGTGTAATCCGCTTGTTCAAGTGGCAGTATTAGGAACATATTTTCTGGTAATACTGAAAGAAAAAAACCCTTAAAGTTCAAAATTGTCTAGTTTTATTGGCATAGAATTGGATACTCGCACCTAAACTGCTGTCTGGATTCACTTCTGAAAGCCTGGTAACTTAGGTGTGCAAAAATTCCAATCTACAGGGACTGTAATTTTACAATTGCAGTATACATCAAAACAAACATTGTCTTGTGAGCAGCATACTGAGAAATACTCCAAGGGTAAGCAAATCTCACCCAAACTGCTCAAAAGATGATACTTTTATCAAACAAGAAATTCATTATTATACAAGTTTATAAGAAATATTAGCAAATGTATTCTAGTTCCATGGCAAGCATTTTGCATTGAAATTTATAGGCTTCTGTGAACTAATGTAATATTCCCACAATCCATTTGACATGGAAAAAGTTATGGCAAATAAGGAAGTGAATTCATGAAACTTATCCAACATTGAGATGCCAGCCTTAGATCTATGAGGCTTACTTACAAAACTATCATTAATGTTATGATAATATAATAATAATATTAATATAGAAATCATATCCAGATAAATTGTTCACATAAGAAGCAAATTAATACCTTTGTAGATGTAAAAGCCTTAAGCCAAACTAAAGTAAATTATTATCTACAAGTTAAGAAAGAAGAAAGCTGTTAGGTTACGTTTTGTGAACATTCATTGCAATAGTGGTTGAGCACCTCCCTTGAACATCTGGGTAGACTCAGAAGTTTAAGACATTATCAGTTATAAGTTAAAGAAAAATAAGAGTTGAGGAAAAAAAACTGGCACATGTGATTGCAAGCATGAAATATTGTCTCTTTAGAAATATTTGGAAGCTTCATCTTTTATTTCAAAAGAACTAAGATTATACGACAGATTAATTAGCTACTTTTCACGCCCACGCCCCGCCCCCCCCCGCCCCAGGACAATCCAATCCCCTGCAAAATCAAACAGGTAATCTAACATTTTTCCCAAGGCACACAATTTGCATCTTTACCAAAGATTAGTCTCACCTTTATATTTAAAGATTACTGATGTCCTGTCAGAATTTGCCCTCTCTCTAAATTTGTCATTTTTAAGGAGAAATCAGGCATAAGACTTTTTTTTTTTTTTNTTTTTTTTTAACCAGGCTACCTTTCTCCTTGTAAGATGAACAGATAGAATCTGGGGGAGGGAAGAGAGGGAGAACAGACAGACATGGTAAGATCTTTTTCATACAGAAATTTGATTTTGTAAAAACAAATGGAGAGATAACTTAGATTCAGACAGCCTTCTGAAGTGTCTGTAATGCAAATATTATAGAAATGTAGTAACTTCCAATCACAGAACCAGAAGCTCAAACTGATTCAAATGTTTCCATTGTTAAAGCTAAGTGAAATTTGGAGAGGACTACTGGATTAAGGTAGATCAAAGGTGATCTTGTCATAAATGTCGGGTTATTAACAAAACCATTTAAAAATATAACCTGATAGTCCATTGAAACAATAATATATCCAAATAATAGCTCTGCAGTGCCACATTTTTTAAGTCACAGTCTTCCGTCAAATGTTGTCTTCTGATACTAGCTTGTTTCTCATACTGGTTTTGATTTTCTTATTCTTGGCGATGCTCCACTTTCTGATTTTGCTGCTCCATTGACAAAGTTAGCTGTAATTTTTAATTAAAGTACAGTAAATGACTACACAACTTTGCTTCACATGAAAAAAATATAGAAACTAGAGCAGGAAAAGTAAAAAAAAATATCAAAAAGCTTAAGTATTTGCTTCAGCTGAAATTAGGTACGTAAGATGTTTAAGAACTTTGTACAAAGTTGATATAACAGGAATCAGGAAAAAAAAGTTGCTTCTAAATCTAGTTTCCTATCTCTCTGACAAATGACAGATAGTTCACAAGGAGTATTAAAAACAGGGCAAATTCAGAGTGGTGCTACCAAAACAATTTCTTTCAAGGTTCCATGGGAACTGTAGTGACTTCCTGAGGTCTAACTTGTATTTAGACCATTGTTTTATTAGCCACAGACAAACTGAGCCCCCAGGAATTAAATCTCAATCCATACTTTTACAGAAATTACTTCTACAAATTCTCTGTATTTCATATCCTTCTCATGTTCATTTTAAACATGCTACTACATAAAAATTGTCTATTCTTATGTTATGAGAAATAGCAAACAGCAATTTGCTATTTACCTGCTCAAAATCACTTAAGGCTTTAGAACTTAATGGTGTCTCCTAACAGACATTTTTTTGAACTAGGTGGTAGTTAGCCTCTCTCCTTTCATCTTTTTCTATGTCTTTCTGGTAATAGCCTAAGTGTTTTCAGACAGGGTCATCAACATGGCATACAATTTTGGGGCTACAGATACACAAATTTATACAAAGAACGGTACATTCCGGCTGAGGGGGTTTGGGTGTTTTCGGTTTTTTTTTAATTGTAACGAGGAATTTACCTGACGTTTGCAAGAAAATAATCCCACATTGATTTAAAATCTTTCATGAGACAAATGCTAGCTTGAAGTCTCCATTATTTCTTTAATAATTTTTACTGATTCCTTAGGATTTTTTTTTGCTATTACACAGCACTCACAGCGTTACACCAGTAAGACATGTGCTATCTTAGACTGCTGTTTCACACTTACTAGCTTTGTCTGTCATAAACTTAAGCAGCTCAGGCCACAGCCCGAAGAGAACCTGCAGCAGGACAGACAGAACAAAGCAGTATATGAAGGATTTATGGCACACTTAAACTCTAGTCCTTCTTTTGCCAATTAAATCTGAACTTGATTATTTTGGCTACATAACTCTCCACACCTAACAACCTCGAATATATATTCTTTCCCTACACTGTTGGGATCCTATGCAAACCATGCCTAACCACTGTACAGACACATTAACTGCAAGAGTCTGAATTCTCATCTTAAAAGCTGGGGGACAAGAGGAATCTATTTACCTTCAGATAGGCTAAAGAAATGACTTGCCACTAATGCTTGCAACTAAACTACTGGCTTCAGTGGAACTCAAGCTTTCCTTCAGAATATTTCATAGGATCATAGAATTATTTGGGTTGGAAGGGACCACAAGGATCATCTAGTTCCAACCCCCCACCATGGACAGGGGGACCCTACGCTAGACCAAATTGCCTAAAGCCTCATCCAACCTGGCCTTGAACTTTTCTACAAGTGTGAATACTTTTGCAATTAGAAGTAAGATAAACTGATATACAACGTACAACATATTTCCACATATGCGGTCAGAAAACTATAATGCCTGTGCTATTCTTTGTTTTGCTCAATTGAAACAAACATGAAGTACAGTAACACTTCTGCTGTTCCAAATTGTAGTCATCTTGTGAACTTAAGAATTACACTAATTTTATAAGACAACATAGAAAAGCAATGAAGTCATTCATCTGGACAGGAGAAAAGGATCTGTAAAACTGGAGACAGAAGAAAAAAAATCTGCAGCTACATTCAGAGAGGAAAGGCTGTTCTGGAATGATAAATAAAAGCAATCTTGATACAGTTAGCATTCTGTGTGCTGTCCTATTAGCAACATGGAATTAGACAAGAACATGCCCTAATGTTTAAAGAAGCTATAATATTATTTATATTCTCTGCATGTCAAAAGACAGATTTTTTGCTCTTTTTACAGGAAAGAAAGATATAAGATGACACATCTGGTATAAAAACATTTGGCCTAGAAACAATTTAAAATAAAAATATTATGCCACTGACCTCTGTTTGGTTCCTTTTTCGTTCGTTTGTTCTTTGTGTTAGTTATTTTTTTCTTTGGAATCTGTTTCTTAACATGCTCTCTCCATTTCTTCAACTGAAAATTTATAAATTTCCACATCATCCAGGCCTGTGTTAGACAAACAGCACTCAGGCAGCCAATCCTATAAGATTTGAGATTTTGGAGACAGATAAAAGTTTCAGTTAACCATTAATAGACTGCAAATTTGTACCTATTTTACTTTTTCTCCAAAAGTCTATTATCGAACAATTAAAGTCTTCATGCCACGGGAAACCAGATGTATCAGAAGCCAAGACAAGGTATGTCACACAAGTAGTGAATGGAAATTGTAAGTAAGTACATTGCTAGAAGCAATCGAGTTTACTAAAGAGTTATGACTGTAGCTTTCAATGGCAGACAGGAAATCATGTCATTGAGGCCCCTTCTGCCAAGCAATCAATGAATGAGAAATCATGTAGATTCAGAATCCCTCCCACACACTTGATTACAGGCATTAAGTTATAAGCGTGAATGTTAAAGTGATGAGGTTATGCTGAAAAAGTAATAAAGTTTTCAAGTTAACAACCAAGAATAAAAGGTATACAAGAAATATTTTAGGAAGGCACCAAACAAATATTTAGTTGAAAATTATAGGTATTAATATTGCCAAATGATACTTTTTGCCTGTTATAAAACAAAGTAAAAAAAAAGTTAAAATAAACCAAACAACAAAGAACAATTCAAGGAGATGATTATCCCACACTTTTTGGATAATTATCAACAAATAATTTTAAAAATGTTTCTTTTTTCATTCTTTCTATTTCCCATAAATTCTGTTATACTACTTTCATGAAAAGATGACAGAAAAGAGAATAGAATTTTCCTTCCCTTAAAACTCAAGAGGAAAACATCACCTGCGGTAATTCTTCAAAACACATTATCATCATGAATTGTTTTATTAAAAGATATTCTGAAATGCCACATTATACAAACATGAATGTCTACTAGCCTTGTTATACCTTACAGGGAGTACATTGAAGTTTCCGTCTGCTATGGAAAATCCTTCATTCTCTACTCTCGCCAGACCAAATCCAAATGTGAGGACAGATAAAGTTAGGGTCAAAAGACGCACCATTACAAAAAGTAAAGCCCAAACGGTAAATCTGAAAACAAAGTCATGAAATTAATGTGCTATCTCCTTTTAGTCCATTTCAATAAAGTCAAGCATACAAAAAACTTTTCATTAAAAAAACTCTCAGCAACGATAGGGAAATGTCCATGGAGGAGACCAATAATTACAGAAAAACTTGGTCATCTGCAAACATTCAGTCCTGCCTCATTACATGATCTTTTGACTAGAAAGCACAATGAAGTAAAAAGATGCATCTCAAGCTGGCACTCATGCTGTAAGCCATTTGTAAGTAATGGTGATGCTATGAAGCCAGAAAGCTGACCCTAAAGATACAATACACATTTATTAAGCAGTTCAAAGAACAAGGCAATACATGTAATTTTTGTCAGTCAGACACTTATAGAACAAGGTAATCAGACAGCTAATAAGTAACAAGCGACAATTACTTCACTTTATAGTTAACAAAGATGCCATCTTGCAGATTTTCAGCATGTACAAGTTTTTACTGCAGGATGGGGAAAAAAACCCTGAAGAACAGATTTATTAGGCTGACAATATTTAATTTAGAAAATTGGTATTATTACTGCCATTATTTAAAGATTTCTATAGGAAAGACTTCATATTACGTGACTGAAGAATGGATTAAAGAAGACACTACCAATGTGAAAAAAGCCTCTTTCCAAAATTTCCATTAAAAAAAAAAAAACAAACAACCCAAAACCCAGCTTGTTAAAGCTTAAAGCAAATGAACTTAAAATCTCTTGCAGTATAAACAAGACTGCTTAAAAAGCAACTCTCTTCACAATCTCCTCCAAAAAAAGATGTTGAGAAAAGCTGCAGTGTCTGGATGTAGAACTAAAAGAAGAAACAATAAATTCTGAGCTGAAAAATACCTAGTATTTGACATATAATATTGACTGTAGAAACAACACAAAGTGCTACATGTTGTATTAAAAGCAAAATGCCACAAATACTTCTGCAATTCATCAGTTATGAAAACCAATTTCCATTTCCAGTTATTTAAACTGTGGTAATATTGCACATGGGATAACTGATTTCCAGCCAAAGAAAGATATAGTTGCCTATCTGACCATTAAAGTCTTCACAAGACAGGAAAATATGTTCTCCTAATCCATATATTTAACCTTCATCCTTCAGGATGGCATATAATGAAAAGTAGATAAGCTCATAGCTCCAAAAACTTCACAATTAAATATGACATGCAAGTGAAAGATAAGCTAACTTTCTCCCACTTTCCCTATTTGCATCAGTAAACATTGATTTTTTTTTTGCAAAGAACATTCAGCATACCTATTTAAAATGTTAGCTTTAAGGAGCAACACCAACGAATCTTGTGGAAAGACCAGAAAGAGCAGCAGCATTACACTGCCTCAAGGGAGGCTAGCTATATATAAAGGATTGCATGAAAGCAAGCAAGGCATTCATGATAATCTCTTCCAGCTAGGCAATCACTCAGAAAAGGAAGAAAGAATAAGACATAAGAACACATAAATGGGACAAGGTTGCTTTAGTCAAACTGGAATCTCCAAAAGCCTTCGCATTCAAATGGTGAAACGTATCCAATCCTTTCTAGCATGCCCCACAGTTAAGTATCTCAGTTCCTCATCTCCTTCCATTTGCAAATGCATTAGTTTTACGCTCATTAATTCTCAGAATAGTTGAGAATATTACTCGAGATGTATAATTGAAGACATCTCATCAACTACATGATTTGAGACATTACCTTCTCTATTGTATGGTTACTTCCCCTCCTCACCAAAAGGAGGGACACCTACAAGAACTTACAGTGAATACTGCTTTTATTGCTGCTTTGATTAACTGTTTTTAAGACCATACAAACATTTATGAACATCTAAGCAAGCAGGTAACTTACAGAATCAGAAGCCAATACAAAGATATTTGATATGGGACTTTAGCAAAAGCTTCAGCAAAACCTTATGATGATGCATCAAGTGGCATATTTGCTTCCTTGACTCTATGTAATGACAAGTTTCTTGTGAATTCAAAGCAGGTTACAGTGGACATTGAACACAATGTTTGCTACCTGAGTACTTTTACGTACTTTCAAATTCATTTATATGCAATTAGTAAGCAAAGTTCTGAATTTCAATTCCTACATGCAAGATTTACCCTTTTTGCTTGTTTTCATCACTGAAGTAGAAGAGACGTGAGGCATGAAAAATGAGTTCCACTAAGTAGTGAGGTACCATCAGAATTAACCCGAAATGCTGCAAACTATAAAAGAGAAGAGGCAGACATTTTAATGAAATTGTGAAGAAAATAGATCTGTCTATTCAAGGTAGACATGCAAATACTTACTTTAATATATAGGCACCAGAGATATGAGCAATGTAAAGGCAAATATAACACAGCTGTCTTGGAATATCTTCCTAAAATTAGAAAATTATAATAAATGCTGTTACTATTTAACCATATTGTCCAAAGAAAAATTGTATCGTTCATTAGCTTTGAGTATTTTTCACAAGACTCTAAGTTTCTGGAGAGACTATCAAAAACTACAGACCACCTAGACTAAATTAGATAGAAAATGCAAGCGTTAAAAATATATAAGTAGTACACAAATAACTGAATATACAAATATGAATATGTAGGTGTTTATATAGTTAATACTAAAAAATATTAATATGAATTGGGAAGAATAGGTAGTTGATTAACCATATTGACAACTTCTCTCCATACCTTTCGTATCTTTTGGAAGTACAGCTCTGGCAGTGCATGAAGCCAATAGGCTATCTGGCAAATATAGAAGAATTTTACCTGGAAACTAAACAACAATTCACGTTCTCAATCTTTCAACATGAAATACAAGATTTTATTTCATTATCTTACATTAATTCATTCTGAGTCATAATAGCTTATGATTTCTAAATCAAATCAACTACAAATACAAAACAACTCTGTGATGACAGTTTTTTGAATTAACATCCATAATCTTCCCAATAGCAAGTTCTGAACCACCTTTTGAGACAGCAGGAAAGAAAAAACCCCAAAGATCCTAACACACAGAAATAATGTATCCTGTGAGCAGTGGAACTCCGTAAAAAATGCATATTATCCCCCTTTCCTCTCACATTCACAGAGAAAACTGAAGGGGGGGGGAGGGAGGAGCAGGCGCAGAGGCATGCAGACAACACAATTTTGTAAGTCATCTTAATTTTAAAGAAAAAATAATCTCTCTAATTTATAAATCCCTGCTAATATGAAAATTCAGTCTCTGACAAACATATTTCTTTAACATGAAACAGTTCAGCAGATAGATATGCCATCTTGCAAACACTTTCACTTTAACTCAGCTACCGTAGTTAAGTTAAAGAAAGTTAAGAACACATCTAAGTATCCCTTGGATAATGTTCAATTCATCAAAAACTGCCTTTGGATAAAACAGTGGCAGTTTTCAAACAGAAGAGAGTATTTTCATGTAGTTGTCATTTTTATAAGGTACCAGTGTCACTACCTTATTAGTGGTTCCCTAAAATTTGGGATGGTTAAATATTCAGTGATTAGAAATACCAGGTTTTTTCAAAGTGAAAATAGAACACTTACAGCATACGAGAACGGGGATAATCTCTCCAGAGTAAAGTTGGGTTCTTCATTAATTCTTCCTAAAGAAAAAGGCCACTGATTTAAGGACCTTCTTAATACTTAAAGTCTACTTTTTAAATAAAAACGGCAAATAGAGTGACTTACTTACTGCATTCAGAATACTTGCTCCCCATATAAATGAAAACAAGTAGAAAAACAAAAGCTGTCCTGATTCATTGAATTTGCTGTGCTTTGTTTTTGACAAATGCAGACGTCTATTAATTTTCTAGAAACAAAAAGCAGATCAATAAATGTAATTTCGAAAACAAGAAAGGTATTTGGGAGTTAAGTGTTCAGTCCTGAATTATTTTTTTCTATTTTTTTTTCTGCTCAAATCTCCCACTCCTCAATGAAAATACACAGCTCCCACCATTTTAAGACTTTGATCAACACTTTCTATGACAATTGGCTTCAATAACACTTGCCAATATGGTAAAGTTCATGTGGAAAATATTCAGACAACTCCACCCCCATAATCAGAGTCATACTCCTAAATTATATCCCAGTAATAAACTTACATCTAATATGTACTCCTGGATTACAGCATGCAGATTAATAGCTATGAGCATGTAGAAGAAGATTGTGGCAATATCTTTTGGACCATAGTCATAAAAATGAAATTGCTCACTGTTGTCATCTAAAAAACAAAACAAAACAAAACCCTGTGTTTTTACATTCTTACAAAGGAATACTCTGTGCAACTGAAAAAGGGCAGCAATAACGATTGCTCTTGGAAGTTATGTTAAATTGATACAGAATACAGTTTTATGACTTAATTGATATAGTTATAAATGTTATGGTTTTGAAAATTATTTTTTTATGCCTGATAACTTGGAACTTCTTTTCCTTGTATACAAGGACATTGTTATAAGCCTAGAACAAACCAATTACACTGAGCTGTAGATTTTTTTTTTTTCCATCTAGGCCATCAAAAAAGAAAGAGGGAGGGAAAGAAGAAAACCAAACAACCCACACACCAACACTCTATCATCTACATTTGGTAGAGACCAAATGAGATTCCATCTTAAGAAGCATGACTATATGCAGGAAAAAAGAAACTATATAGTGAGGATAGTATCCCTAGGAGTTCAACACATTGGTAACAAATTCCCCAGAATTAGTAATATGTTCCTATAAATCAAAAACAAAATTGACAAACAAAAAGAACATTCACACTGTTACAAAAATACTTCAAATGTTTGTATTTACATTTATGCAGGAGAATTTGCAAATCAAATTCAATTATAAAAACATACATCAGCAGCAGTAGACCTAAGGAAGCCTTACTTTGTAGAGACGTCTCTCCTTTAGCTCACAAATACTCATTACAACCACCTCACTTTTCTTTATGCATCTGAGACACTACAGTGGAAAAGAAAGTACTTGTACTAATCAAGAGGCACGCTCATCCTGATTTACAGGCTAGCATGTCTAACATCATGCTGACCATGAGCCAGCAATGTGCCCTGGTGGCCAGGAAGGCCAATGGCATCCTGGGGTACATTAGAAGGGCTGTGGCCAGTAGGTCGAGGGAGGTCCTCCTCCCCCTCTATTCTGCATTGGTGAGGCCGCATCTGGAGTATTGCGTCCAGTTCTGGGCCCCTCAGCTCAAGAAGGACAGCGAACTGCTAGAGAGAGTCCAGTGCAGAGCCACAAAGATGATTAAGGGAGTGGAACATCTCCCTTATGAGGAAAGGCTGAGGGAGCTGGGTCTCTTTAGCTTGGAGAAGAGGAGGCTGAGGGGTGACCTCATCAATGTTTATAAATATGTTAAGGGTGAGTGTCGGGAAGATGGAGCCAGGCTCTTCTCGGCCTCACTAAGCAATAGGACAAGGGGCAACGGGTCCAAGCTGGAGCATAGGAGGTTCCAGGTTAATGTAAGGAAAAACTTTTTCACTGTGAGGGTGACAGAGCACTGGAACAGGCTGCCCAGAGAGGTTGTGGAGTCTCCTTCTCTGGAGACATTCAAAACCCGACTGGACACGTTCCTGTGTGATGTGCTCTAGGTGGCCCTGCCTTGGCAGGGGGGGTTGGACTAGATGATCTTTCGAGGTCCCTTCCAACCCTTGTGATTCTGTGATTTAAATTCTTCTGCTTTCACTTAAGAGAGGGCATCAATTTGGCTGTCTCTTATCTATACAGCTGCCACTTCTCTTATATAAGTATCAAGGAATTTAGTTATCTTTAATACTTCTATCCTTTGTCAAATTCTGTCTTGTCCAAATGCAAAACAGCAGAAATACAGACGTCAAACAACCTTCCCCCCTCCCGTAAAGGAAAATAGGCTAGAAGGTGTCAAGGAAGCAATTACTGCTTCCTGTTATATGAAGGGTACATTAAGGTCCTAATGCACAAGACGTACGTATGACTCGAAGTGTCAGATGTCCTATTTCCATGTTTGAAAGCAGCCTGTGATATAATCAAGGAACAAGTAATTGCATAGCAAATCCTACTTCTGCCTGGTACCTAGCACTGTTCTTCAAAATGGACGTTCACTAGTAACATATTCACGTTGTTTTCAGAGGGCCAGAGTTGAGACCTCAAAATTGCTTGTGCAGAACTCACCCACACCTCCTACTAAAACCAAAGGAAGCTATACCGTGTTCATTCCATTGTATGTATGTATATGTACACATACACACACATGCACGCACCGAACGCTATGAAGAAGTCACATCACAGGCATCTTGGTAACTGACACATGGATTTTACTTTTGTCTCCACTGTAAGAGATTTCTGCAGAATGCTGCTCAAATATCAGTAAAACAGAAGTCCACTGACTCTGTACACCTCAAGCATTACACACTAAACTTCTCAAGAAACATTTGCAAAAAGTGATATATATTCATTACTGCAAGCAAAGTGGATCAATGCATTATTTTGAATGTATTAAATACAGTCAGAGTGCTGCATTATTTGGAACAGTCACAGCACGGAGGTTTCAAGTTTGGAAGTCAAGATTAGAACAAAAGTCACAGATTTTGCTAATTTCTCTGGACCTGAGTTCCCCATCTGGAATAATTCTACCACAGTATCTATTTTTTCCAAGACACTGTGGAGATAACTTTCAATTCTTTCCAGGAATTAATGAATACTATTAAGAAAAATTAAGTTATCAAATAAGGAAATTCCACTAGCTGCTTACCACTCCTGTATACAGTACAGCAGGTATAAAAGATTTTTAAAAAGGAAAATTTTTTTTGGGAAAAAAAAGAATCCGTACTTTCTCCCTCTGTTATTTAAAAGTATGATTATATCACCTACATCAGTAAATTCAGAATAATGTGATATTTTTGAAATATAAGCCACAAATCCACTACTAATGACATAAGAAATCATGAGTAAGCAACAGATATATAGAAGGTTACCAAAATGTTCTGCTACTTGAAAACTCCTGTTGATTGTACCAAAAGAATCTGGAAAGAATGCATGTTTTTCACAGTAAAATGCAACTTAGTAGTAGTATTAACTATGGGAAAAATAATCCAGTATTATTCACAAGCAACAGAGAAAACACTAGAATGTTTCAGTGGATATAGTATTAGTAAATCCAAAAGCTGACAGACCAATATGAGAGTTCTACTATATGATAGAAGTGAATTGAAATCTTGAGCAGAAAAAAAGAGTAATTTTCAATAGCTGATCTCTTGCATTACAAATCAAAAAAGCAAAAAAAAAGATTTGATTAATCTCACCAGTGGTATAGGTGACATTGTACTGCACAGCAATAAAGATGATGGCATACTTGGCTGAGACCTGAAATTCAAAGAGAAATAAAGAAAAAGTATCAGATTTTTCAAACAAGCTAGACTATAAAAACTAAGAATTATGCCATCAACAAATGTTCTCCCACACATGATTTAAATCAAAGAGGTCCGGAAAGTGTTATTCCCCTCTCACAAATGTGGAGGCTCACCTTGTTGCAAATCCTTTAACATTTGCTGCATAGAATCACAGAATCATAGAGGTTGGAAGGGACCTCGAAAGATCATCTAGTTCAACCCCCCTGCCAGGGCAGGACCACCTAGAGCACATCACACAGGAACGTGTCCAGTCGGGTTTTGAATGTCTCCAGAGAAGGAGACTCCACAACCTCTCTGGGCAGCCTGTTCCAGTGCTCTGTCACCCTCACAGTGAAAAAGTTTTTCCTTATATTAACCCAGAACCTCCTATGCTCCAGCTTGGACCCGTTGCCCCTTGTCCTATCACTTAACAAGACCGAGAAGAGCCTGGCTCCATCTTCCCGACACTCACCCTTAACATATTTATAAACGTTGATAAGGTCACCCCTCAGCCTCCTCTTCTCCAAGCTAAAGAGACCCAGCTCCCTCAGCCTTTCCTCATAAGGGAGATGTTCCACTCCCTTAATCATCTTTGTGGCTCTGCACTGGACTCTCTCTAGCAGTTCGCTGTCCTTCTTGAGCTGAGGGGCCCAGAACTGGACGCAATACTCCAGATGCGGTCTCACCAATGCAGAATAGAGGGGGAGGAGGACCTCCCTCGACCTACTGGCCACAGCCCTTCTAATGCACCCCAGGATGCCATTGGCCTTCCTGGCCACCAGGGCACATTGCTGGCTCATGGTCACCCCTCTGTCCCATAGGGTCAAGACTTGAATTATGTCCTTTTAGCTAAGGATCAAATTACTCGGTGTTCTACTAAATAACATTTTAAAGTGTTTAGAAGTGTAAATGGCTTTTTTTTTTATTTCAAAAGTTAAAAGACTCTAAATTAAATCAGATGGAAAGTTTCACCTAACTTTGGAAGATATTCAGAAAAGAGATATTCTGGTTAAGTGTCCATATAAATAAATAGAGTATTCAAAACTTCATAGAAGAATTATAAGATTTGTCAATTTCCTGTGTGATAAATCAGGCATTTCCTAAAAATTACAGTACATTCAAAGTAACCAATGGTATATTTTTGTTACTGTTTCTCCAGTGGCAAAACTACTTTAAAAAATAAACACAATCCCAACACTTTCAGCCATCCCTACCTCTTCAAAATGTCTTCCCATTCCCATCCTGCAGTATATGTAGCCCTTAGTAGTATCAATGGAACCGTTTATAACATGGATTACTGTATGACCCTACAACTGAGTGACAAGAGGTAAATATGTTTGCCTAGTTTAGTTGAAAACATTTCACTACCCAATTTGCACAAGTTCAAAAACAAACAGTTGTGCTGATATTAAGAGTGGTAAGCTATAAAACATGGATATTAAGTGTAAGGGGGAAAAAAACCCAAACTGGTTCCTTTTTCGGGGTGGGGTGGTGGTGGGGGGGTCAAGAGGGTTAAGTAACATAAACTTTCCTCAGATGTTACGCCATCTAATTTCTGAAAGCATAACTAAGAACATTCAGGAGCATATAAAACGAGCATTAATTTATCCAGCTACAGAGTAAGCATGAGGCACAATAACACAAAAGATGATCTTCTGTAGCACAAAAAGGGAGAAAGCAAATTGCCTCAGTACACTGGGAGTGCACCTGTGAAATTAAGCCGTAGAGGAATCATAATGCTGAAGAGTGCTTTTAAAAGGAATTCTCATTAAGAAAAATGAAAGTACCAATTTTTCTGGCATACAAAATTGACTTTCAGACACTGCAGTTCTATGAACAGTTTAACCTTTTGTAAGCTAGCACTACCATCAAAAGGAGTAATGCTGCCTTTCTCTTTACTGCCAGTTGCTTCTTGTCTCTGTCCCACACTTGTGTCATCAAAAGTAGTGGTGTGGTGAATTGGATAGAAAAATTATTCAAGTTAAAACTGATCCAGCAAAACAGGAAAACCCTAGTAATTTTAACACAGATTAATTTCCTAACATGCTGCACCGCTCAGCTACAGAAGGTTTTTTGTGTGCTTGATGAGGAGAATAAGCAACTAGAGCACCAATACCAACTTAAAACATTCATGGAATAAGAGCATGAAAAATTAGTTGCCAATGGCTCCTGGAAAGACAGGAAAAATATAGTTACATAGGTATCGATGTCATCAACACCTAACTAAAACAAACATGCTTGCTTTCAGAAAGTCATCACCCAGGACCCACAGCAATGGCCTCCCTTGTAGAAGAGCATTCAGACAGCACTATGTAACTTCAAGCAGACCCCTTCATTAGGGAGCTTTTTTTGAGAACAAGATTTTTTTTATGCTCTTGGTGGTAAGAATCTTTGGTAGAGCCCAGAAAGTTAGTTTTTCTGTTTGTCTGTGAAGCACACAACATAATACTATAAGTGTTTCCGTCTGCTGGAAGTATGGGAGCCCATTAAGTGGTATTGTGTGGTAAGATAGCCAGATACAGGGATGATGTAAATTGTTCTAGGAGGAAAGAAATTGTATTAAATTCTCTGAGATAATACTACAAGCTTGAAAAGAACCATAAATACTAAAAGAATGGTTTCTTTAGAAAACGAGGCCCACTGTTGCCAAGAAAAGGAGTAGCATTGGGCACATAAAAAACTAAATATTCTCAGAGAAGGAAGAAGAAAGAAAGTAGCAGTTAACATGCCAAAATTCAACAGACACTTTTCAGTATGTTATAGGCAGAGTCAATATCCCTACACACATCTATAGACCTCATAATAATCAGCAAAACTAAGGTATGGGAAAGTACAATTAAGATGAATAAAGAACTTTACATATAAGAATGGGTTGGATTTGGAAATCTGTCATTGACCGATGCATCCGAAATCACAGCAAGCACAAAATGTTGTGAAAAACACTGATTTTATTTTAAAAAACAGTTTCCCCTAGTGCCACAAATCTAAAACCTAAAAATAATTTCATTTTAATCCAGAGGAAATCAAGACCAAAAGAAAAATAGACGTTAACAGCTGTGTAGGCAAGTTTAGTAACACTTAGGAAGCACTCAATGCAGAATCATAATAAACAAACCTACTGAATGGTTTTGGTGATATTTGTTTGGCAGACTGGATTACCCATTATAAAGATGATACCGACTTAGTGAACAACAGAATAGATTTCCTTCAAATAACTTCAGTGCACTTTTCTGCAGTGAATGAGGCAGAGGTGTAATACAGGGGTCTAACCTGTAACGTCACACCACTGTTGTTCTGTATAATAAATGAAAGGTGTCTATCAAAAAAGTAATTTTTCGCATCAGAAAGGAGATGTGGATGTTTAAATTATACAATAAGAAGTACAATAGTATAAATTCAAACAGCACGATAAAAGCTATCACAAGCTACACTAGAGTCTACTCTGTCTTTAAACTTTTAGAATTATGCTCACAGAAATGAGATCAGCTTCACCAAAATAATAACGCTCACTGGGGGGGGGGGGGGGGGGGAG
>VWZZ01006928.1:530822-573044 GCA_013399095.1 Psophia crepitans
CTGCGGCGGCGGGGGGGGGGGGGGGGTGGGCAAAGCTGCACAGTCCCTTCCAATACCTGTAGAGTTACAGAAATTCAACTTCCGTGGTGTATAAAAAGTCTAAGTGAAGACAAATGGAATTCAGAGATGGAACTCCAGAAAACATACATGGTTTTAACAGCAAAAAGAGACAGAGCAGTATCTTTCTAAAAGTACCATAAAGTTACATGAAAAGTTCCACTGGGGATCCCAAATTGGGTTTATTTTATCCCAGGTGCAGACATTTACTTTCTTTCTTAAAGCATTTGTCACCTAATTTGTCAAACCTGTAGCTATTTTTATTTTATCCCAAGATTGAGTTCTGTATTTAATGTATTAACTATTCTGACATACTCCTCCATAGATGACACAACTTCCTATACCTCAACTCTGCATTTGTCCACCATTTAGAAGAAAATTATCTGACCATCACAACTGCTTTCCCTGTTTCTGTCCAGTATCCTTAATGTTTTCAGAAGTGGATCAAGATATATAAAAAAAAGACAGAACATCTACATTTATGTATTTTGTCTCAGAATTTAACAGTACTTTAAATGTTAAATGATCTGATTTTTCTTATCCAGCTGATGGGAAATGTTAAAATATTTCAGTGAAGTATTTAAATTGTCTGTTCAGAATTTAAACTCCACTTAGCAAGCCTTATCCCACACTCAACAATGACATAACATATTCATGTACCAACACACACACAAGGCTTTTGTCCCAAAAGTGGGAAAAAGATCCTTAAGAGAGATGCCTAATTCATCACCCCAGAAACTAATAAGCAGCTTGCACTTTACTTTCAAATACAAAGGGAAAGAGGAATTCAGAGATTAGGCTGAGACTGTCTAATCCCGTATTTTTCTTCAAATCATCCACCGCTAGGGAGCTGAGCCAATGACAGCAATAGCCTGAGTGGTGCAAAAGGGTGACCGGCAGCTTTTAACTATCAGTCAAGCATGCTCCAAACAGTAGAGACTGTCAGGAACACTGCTATAAAGAGGGTTTCAAACTGCTTTACCCGTGAACTTTTGAACGGAGAGGGGTAGAAGAAAAAAGAAAACAGACACAACAGAGAGACATAAAACAATTCTGCTCTAAGCCAGGTGACTGGAGGACGTTTGTAACTCCGGAGAATGGAGCTGAGTAAAAGAGAGCTTATGGGAGGGTGCTAGGAATGAAACATATGCAGAAATGAAGGAAAACTGGTCGAGAAAACAAGAGTAGCAACCTGACCTGAGAGGATAAGACAGGAGGTTGCACAGTGAGAGTAGGAGCTGGCAACGACAACTCAGTACAGAAGGCACTGTGGAGTATGTGACCTGGGGCAGGACAGGGAGAAGTGAAACTTGCAGCACTGGGAAGCCAGCCGAGACATGGTGAGGTGGGTGCCCGAGCAGGGTGTCACGGAGTTAGGCCTCGGGGCAGAGAAGAAACAGGGACATAAACGTGCACGGAAGAATGGAAAAGGCAGACGGAGCCGGGGGGGGAGGGGCAGAGCTGCTTGGCAGCGAGGCTGAAGCAAATGGGAAGGATGTCCTGAGGAAGCTCCAGAGCGGGAAGCTGAGGGAGCCGCGGGTGCCCCACAGCAGGACCAGGTGCTGCTCGGCTCGGCAACCACCGGCCTCCTCACCCCCTTCACCCCGCCCAGTACCTCAAACACGAGCCCCAGCAGGAGGCCCACCACCAGGCAGGACGCGGTATCCGCATGGTTCTGAATGATGAACTCGTGACTTAGCACCGCCGGACTCTTGTTTTTCCTGCGGAGCCCCATAGCGGTGACAGCTCCCGACCAGAGCAGCCCCACCAAGAGGAACAGCACCTCTTCCCGCTCCCCAACAGCTTCCACCCCACACACGGTAAACACCGCCGAACCAAAAGGCCCACCCTCTTCCCAGCTCAGGCCAAACACACTTAAGAGCGCTGATGATTGGCAGTCCTGACAACTAATCGTTAGGTGCTCTGGAAGAGCGGTTTCTGAGGAGGTGGTGCTTCAGCGGCAGCGGAGCACTTGCGGTGGGAGATGGGGTCCGATATGAGCGACAGGGGCCCTGCCAATCCTATAAGCAGGTGGGTGGGGCTCGCTCAGAAAGCCGCCGCGGACCTCAGTGGGTGGGGTTTGGTTCGTGCCGGAGGTTCCTGGGCGCTGAGGAGGTTCCCGCCAGCAGAGGCTCAGTGGAGCGGTGGGGTTTGCTTCGGTTCGGTCTGGCCTGGTGTTTGTGGAGGTTGTGCTCGGCACAGCTCCAGTAGCGGCCGGGTGGCTCCCTTCTCGTAAAGTATACAAGGCATGTTGGTCAGCCCGCGCTCCTCGTGAATCCCAGAACTGCGGCCTGCCTAGGTGGTGGGAAGTTGCTCCTCATAATCCCTTGCTGGAATTCAGCCGTGCTCCCTCACCTATGGCTAAACCCTCGGCTAGCCAAAAAAAATGAAAGGCTCTTGAGAAACACTCTTGTTTATTGGGGTTTTTTTTCTCATTAAAAGGGAGAGGGGATTCAGAGCTTTGAAGCCCTAAAAATGTGGATATTTGGCACTCTAGTGGCTCTAGCTGGAATTCAGGGGCAAAACCATACCAATTCATCAAAAAAAAAAGCCAAGGAAAGGGTGAAGGACAGAAGGTGGCATGGCATCCCAGAGAACAGGGTTGGAAGAGAAAATAATGAGGTCTTATCTGGTAAGTGGGTGTCTGCCCTCCTGTAGCGTGTGGCCTCAGCTGGCTCCAGTGTGGAGAGTATCTGCCTGTCTCCTTTTGCCAAAAGGACCTGAAATTCAGCTCAGCTGTAAAGTAGTTTTGATACCTGCTAGTACATATGTAATACTTGCTGAAACTATTCTTTAGTATGCCTGAATTTGCTTTCTGTTAAATGTTCTGCTTGGTTGTTGAGTTTGGCTATGCATGTGCTTTTCCCACCCTTACACTGAGTTTCAGGCTACTACGTCCAGAAACTATTTTACATTTGAAATTAAGAATTGCTACAGAGCACAGGTGCCATTTGGGACATTCATTTGCAAAGCAACTGCCATGCATGTTCTTTTTCTCAGCTGAAAAGAAGAATTAAAAAAAAAAACTTGTAGTAAGTTGTTTACAAATCACGGCTGATTTTTTTTAAATAAAAAAATAAAATGGAAAGAATTTCATAGTTGTTTAGCATAATTGCTATTTCTTGTTTCTTTTTTTTAAAAAAAAAAAGCTATAAAAATAATCCTGACTGAGAATTAACTGTTATTCAAAACTGTTTCATCCTGGAACACGTTAGAGAAGGGAGGCAAGTAATGCTGAATAGGAATGAAAACCAAGAAATGGGATCTTGAATGTCATTTTGTAATCCAGAATATACTAATCTGATGCAATTTATATCATTCTTTTTGTACCATATCAGAGTGAGCAAGCTAGTTTAGATTTTTATTGACTGGGAATATGGTTTTCCAGAAGATCCCTAGCATAGGGCTTTAACAGTTGTTCTGTTCTATAACCAACGTAACGATAAGCCACTTTTTTTTTTCTGACCACCTACTTTCGTGTCTGTTTTATAATTCTCTGTGTATGTTATTTAAGCTTATCTATGTTATTTAAGCTCCAAGTCCCAGGTTTAAAGACCCAAGGGGTTTGGGGGGTTTTGTCTCTTTGATTCCACAGTTTCTGTGTTATATGTGGGCCCATTTCACACACACAGCCCACCATGTCATTTCCGTGTCCTAGCCTTTAAACAAACAAACTTAGCAAACATTGCTATTCTAATTTTGCAGTTGATTTTTTTCTGCTGAAAAAGTAGACAGAACAAAGAAACATAGCCTCCAGTTAGGAAGATTTCCATTTTTCTGGTGGTGTATCATTGTAAATATTTAGTCAAGGAATTAAACAGAAAATTAGAAGGTTATGTCCCACCAGCCACCTACGTTGAAAACAACTGCATAGGATTTAATACTTAGTCTGCTATTAAGTTTTGAGGGTTTGTTGTTCTTAGAAAGCAAAATAAAATTAATGTCTTTTGCAGAGTTGTAGAAATCAACCAGAGATCTGCTTGAACACACAGAAGTAGCTAAGAATGACTCCTTTATTTTGTGCTTCAGTTAAACAAGATGAACTAATTCAGAATTTGAGTAAATTCAGAGGAAAAAAGATCCTGTCATTGTCATGGGGTAAGTAAACCCAGTTTAAAAATCACAAGGCAAATACACTCAAATCAGCTATATGGTTTCCTTTTTTGTAGTAAAACACCATCCAAGATCGGGATTTGTTTATTATTTTATTGAGCATTGTATAAACACAGAATAGTGTAGATACTCTTTCTAGCAGAATTTATGATCAGTTAGGCAAGATGGATTCACTGTGGGGAAGAACGATACCCTGTAAGCAGTACAGTAGCGTCAAAACACATTCATTGTGTTCTTTTGGGACTTTGGGATGGGGAGGAAAGATTACGTCGGAAAGGATAAGCTGGGAAAAGCAGAAGGGAAGAGGCACATGTGTACAGTAAAGCATTATAAAAGTCAGATTGGGGCAAACAGCCATTGGAATGACAGAGTGTCAGGGAAACTTGGAGGCAAATTTGGAACTGCCTGAGGTTCTTGCTTTGCTTTCTGCTTGATTTACAGGTTAGAAACTATAGGTGATTTCTTTCTGCAGTCTTCAGTGACAAGTCATATGGCAACAGTAAAGGAAATACCATCTGGGTGTTACCAATGTGAGGATGATCTTCCTTGATTTGTTCTGGGCCCAGGAATACTCAAGGATGAGGGATTGAGGTGTTAGAGCCTGTTTTGTTGTCTGTTCTTAAGATACAGGCTTTGCAAGGCAAACTACAAAATGATCAGGATTTCCAGTGTATATATTTGTAAAATGTTCTTTATGCTAAGCGTTTTGCCTGTGCAGAATCTTCCTAAAGCTAATGGAATTCCTGTTTATGGGGGATAAAGGGTGCGACCTTAATTTGAGAAGGATAGTGACAGATGGAAGTAAAACAAAGTGCAAGATATGTATATCAGATATTTCCTTACCTAAAAAAACACCCCTTGAGCACAACAGATTAAACAACTGGCATTTAATGACAAGTAAAATAAGATCCAGTAACAACAAAATATACATATAAAGAAACAACCCAAAACACACCCCCAATGAACTTAAGTGAAATAACAATAACTGAAATTAAAATTACAAAATAATATTAATGATTGTCCATTTGGGAATAACGGAATTATAAGATGAGCTAAGAAGGGACCTTTTCTGTCACACTATAATTTTTCATAGCAAGAAATAGTTTTAGGCTTTCCGCTAAAGTATATGGTCCAGTCATTTGTGCAGACAGGACTCTAGATGAATGATTGATGTTTCTGTATGGTACTTCTTGCTTATCTTTCCTTTTCATAAACCACTACAAAGTGGGTTTCCCTTTTGTACGCATTAAAACTCAGGATTTAGTCTCTGCCTAGAAGTGTCTTCCAGTTTTACAAAAATAAAATTGTGCAAAAAGGGGGTAACGTTTGTAGCATCAAATATACAATAGTGAATTCTTAAGATTCTGTGCTACAAATTGAGAACAGTCTGCCTATTTTTGAGACTTCTCCATCTCTGGGGAAAAAGAAAGAAAACTGTGTTAAGAACATACAGGGTAAGTCATGTAATTGGGACACGGGAAGTGAAACAAGTGCCTCTGCCCTATAATTAAAATTCTGAATGGGAACCATACGTCAAAAAACCTTTTGCAATTAAACAGCAGTTGAAGACATTTTACTATAATATGTAATTGAATGATAATTGTAGAGCCTTAAAAAAGGCAGGGAAGGAACAGGTACTATATTTTAGGTAGCATGTAAGAGTGAAAAGCTATCTTGCTGTTTTGTGAAAAACAAAAGTAGGAATCCAGTTCAATGTCTGCATCTGGTAATCAATTACTGACTGTTACGTAATGATGTGCAATTTCTGTCGTGACTGATTGCAGTTTTTATTTAGAATCTAATAAGCAAATAAATATTCTACTTGCAGAGCAGCTGGAAAAGCTGCTGCATAAATTAAAGCAGTAGTACATTCTTAAGAGATCGTACATTGAATACAAGCTCCTGTATCTCTACGTTTTTATGAAATCTTTTGTTTCATTCTGAGACTAGTTCCTCCTTTCAGGCTGAAAGTCTGGTTGCAGTCTAGTATCACTTCTTTGTTTTGAAGAGTGTCTATTAGGTGATGAAGTGATTACAGAATAGTTTGTAAGATTTTATTTAGACAATCGAATGGAGTTAATTTTTTTGTTGCTGTTGTGGTCTGAAATATTTTCTAGGGACAGTGAATTAGAAGTAAAATGACTCCGTAATTGGTATAACTCATGAATAAGTTTTTTCCTCTATGTTTCTGCCTCCCCTTAGAAAAAATGAAACCTTTATTATATCATGTTCTTTCTGAATAACTGAAAAGTGCCACAAATACATAAATAGGAATGAAAGCACAGGCTAGAACTATTCTTTTACTTCATTGCTGGAAAAAAACCCCTATGTTCCAGGCTTACTTTATCCGAACTTTAAGAAAGTTTTAGACTGCATTACTAGAGAAAAACAAATATATACTATTTTGCAAATCATAGAAATGTTAGGGCTGAAAGGGGCCTCAGGAAGTCTCTAGGTTAACCTCCTGCTCAAAGCATGATCAAGTAACGAGATTACACCAGGTTTCTCATTACTTTATCGAGTCTGGTCTTTGAAAAACTTCTACGTATCCGGTCTACACAAAAAAGGAAGGTAAGCCAGCAATGATGTTCAGCCAGGCCTTTATAAATGTACTATAACAAGAATAATGAGCCATGACCATTTATTAGTAATTATCTCTACTCATCTTTGCCAAACTGAATTCTGTGAAAGTTTGGGGGGCTTTTAACAGAGCAAAAAAAACCCTATATGTTACTTTATATTAAGACCTAAATCGAAATTTTCGCAACATAACCTGTGTGTGTCACGATAAGCACAAATAAGCACCCTCCAACCTGGTTTGGGAAGATAGGTTGTTACAAATCACAGCCAAGCTGATAGGGTTTCCAGAATGGCTGCTGAATTTCCTGCTATTAATTAGCCTTAATTCCAAAGAGGCCCTTGTCCCATCTCAGTGCAGTATTATTTTTGTGCCTACACAGGGCAGGCTTGTATGCTCCAGTGCTAATAGCACTATCCAGAAGCAACATACATTCTTTGTTTACAGCACAGACCTTGAAACTGAAGTCCTTGTTCTATCCCAGATCACTCTCAAGCCTATTAGCTTCTAGTAACTGATACTGTCTAACTTTTTTATTTGGACTGAAAGGTAGTATACAGTTTTAACTATGGAGTGAAAAGGCTTGGGGTTTAAGGCCTTTTTGCTGCATCTTATGATTCACTGAGAGATCTTGAAAACAGAAATTGACTGAAGAAATCCTGGACAATTTCCAAAAGGAAAAGAAAATGCACACCCTTTTCTTCAACCCAACGTTCCTCTCTTAAATTCGAAGCTGATCACTCAAGTCATAATACTGAATTCACCGTGTCATTTTCAGGGGGGGAAGTGATTTATTTTTCCTTCTGTGTTTTATTAAATGGGCAGAGTAATGCTTTTTATGAAGTGTTTTGCATAAAAAACTAAGTATTGATAGTTGTAAAGGAGTAACAGTAATACAAGACAACACACCAATAGAAAACAAAATATGAGACTGCAGTTGGAAAAACTCTTCCAGTTCTCTTCAATATTTCTGTCAGCTTAACATTTTTACTAACTGTTATTTTTCACCACTTACTCAATAGACACAGGAAGGTCTTAGATACATTAATAATTTTTAATTTGCCTGGGAATGATTTTATTGTCCTTGAAAGACTATAATTTCCATGCATTGGAAAAACAGATGAATGTTCTGGGTGAAACTCTGGACTCACTGGAGATAATAGGGCCTGGATTTCACCCTAGGGTTTTATATAATAAGCTATTAAAGTGACATTTAAATAGATGACCCTGCAATGCAAAGACTAATATTTCATTCATGCATTAATATGCTAAGTAGTCTGTCAAGGAAAAAATAATGACTAGAAATAATTGAAAACGAAAATAAACCTTTTTTTAAAAATCTGATGTTTCTTTATCTTTTTATCTGGGTGGATAAACTCCCTTAATTTTTTTAGCATTCTAAGGATCATTCTACCTAAGTCAGTATTTATAAATATATGTTATACTTTCTTGGAAATTTGCTGAGCTAGTGTCTCTGTAATAGTGTGTCAACATATTACACTGGTATTGCTTAGATGTGGAGTCATTTAGCAGCAAGCCTCCTAAAATGGGATAAAACAATAAGGAGGGGTGGGGTGGGGAAGAAAGAATCCATTGTTGACCTTTATCAGTCCTAAAAGTGCCATAAAACACAAACATCAGAAGGGAATTGAGAGGAGAATTATTTTTTTTTATTGTGGATTTATTGTCATGATTTACTACTATTCATATTACAAATTGAAAGTTTATATGAGACTATTGCAAACTATGAGGCTGAGATCGCAAATAAGAAATTCGTCAATTAAACCTGCGCAGCACAGATAATAATAGCTAAGTGCTAGATAGACAGAAACCCAGATATCCTTCTTTCAGGAACTTCACCCACTGCCCCTTGTTAGCTTTTATCTTAGGGAGTATTCTGTCACAGCTGTTGACCAATAATATATTCTATATAAGCATCTGTTCTTATTCTCCATAAATAATAGCATCATCTCTCTTCTGTGCAATTCAGCATAAATAAAAATTGAGTGTTAGTAAGTAGAAACTATAGCGAATTAGTGTTCTTATAAATATAGCTTGTATAACCTAAACCCACAAAAGCAAATACCAAAGAATCTACGTTCTTTACTTTTCTGTCCAAAACCAGATCTCTTGTCACTGTAACAGTATCAGAGGGTGAGACTGAACCATGTAAACTTAAACTTACTTCTTCTCTGTCGCTTTCTTTTTTCCTCCAAAATCTAGTATTAAGTTGGCTTCTCCCAGCTTAATCGCTCACTCTGTCAAACAGCCAGTGAGGTATTAATGTTGGGAAGAAATGTTTCCTGATCCTGTGCATGTACAAAACACTGAAAGGTATAGCCTAGAGTATTTTAGTGGTTGGAACAATGTAAGGTGTGTGCTTAGGATCTTAAGAAGAGAAATTTTTATATGCACTGCTAAGTGACTTTATTGTATGCATCTATGATTTAGTAATGTGTGTATTTTTAATGTATTAATTAGTGGAGTATGGTATAAGATGTGTTCATCATGGCTTCCACTCTGTGTGTGTGTGTTAGAATTTTATGAGGACTTTTATAAGGGTTTTAATCATGGAGAAATGCTCCACATCTGCTTCATCTTTCTTTCTTCCTTAAGTTCATGAGGTTAGTCTATTCTGAGAAACATTGTTCTATTATATGGTAATCACATTAAACTATTTTAGTAATGACATTAATGAGGCATCAATAAAGACATCTCTCTGTAAGAAGTAGCATTGTCCAGAACTTCACAAGCCAGCTATAGTAGTTTAAGCCAGGTGATACAGCAATGAATTCCATAAATTTTTGTCTGTCTGTCTGCCTGAATATATTAATTCTGACTGTTCTGTATAGCCTGTGTGATAAAAGTATAGCATGTCTTCAGAGCGAGTGAAAGACTTGAATCCTTGATGTTCCAGGTATATGTTAACCAGCACCTCAATAATGTCATATTGTCCAAGATTTTTGCAAAGGGTGGGATTTAGCTTCCTAAATAGAGGCAACTAGTGTAATTTTAAGTGCTTTCTGGGAGTTGAGATATTTCCCTCTGTACTCGGCTCTGGTGAGGCCGCATCTGGAGTACTGTGTTCAGTTTTGGGCCCCTCAATACAAGAAGGACATTGAGCTGCTGGAGCGTGTCCAGAGAAGGGCAACAAAACTGGTGAAGGGACTGGAAAACAAGTCTTACGAGGAGCAGCTGAGAGAACTGGGGTTGTTTAGTCTGGAGAAGAGGAGGGTGAGGGGAGACCTGTTCGCTCTCTAGAACTACCTGAAAGGAGGTTGTAGTGAGGAGAGTGTCAGTCTCTTCTCCTAAGTAGCAAGCGACAGGATAAGAGGGAATGGCCTCGAGTTGCATGAGGGGAGGTTTAGGTTGGATATTAGGGAAAGCTTCTTCATGGAAAGAGTAGTGAGGTGTTGGAACAGACTGCCCAGAGAGGTGGTTGAATCACCGTCCCTGGAGACATTCAAAAAAACGCGTAGACGTGGCACTCCAGCACATGATCTAGTAGACATGGTGGTGTTAGGTTGACGGTTGGACTTGATGATCTCAGAGGTCCTTTCCAACCTTAGTGATTCTATTCTATGATTCATGGGGCTGACACATATGACATGGGACGAGAGACTCCAGGCCTTGGGGAGTAAAAGTTAGAGGCCACATGGGATATTCTAGGAGATCTACAATATTGCTAGGTGTCTCTCTAGTTGTCTGAATTATTCTGTTTACATAGGGAGATTTTTGGGGGAATGGAACTAAATAAAGTCCTTTGGCTTTTTTAATTTCAAAATGGTGCTGCTCTTTTATGCTGCTAACAGGTGGAGAGTTATTTCTAAAGCACCACATCTTTCTTCTTAGGAAGGTTGATTAAAACTAGTTGTAGCACAGCTGTTTTTCTATCAGTTTAACTGGCAAAGCAGTGTCATTGTGCCATTTAGAGGAGGACGAATTTTAAATTTTGTTTATATGTTCAATTTTGTCAAGGTGAGGTGGCTTCCTACGACCATCAGGGAAAAAAAAGAAGTCTTAAAAAGATGTCAAGAAAGCCAGACTGAGGTAAAGAAAAATGTTCGTGCCTGGAATTTATCCCATCTCTAAGCTCAGGGCACATAGTGTATGGCATTTTTAGGTAAATTAGATCTGCAAGTTTGTTGGGTGACTGCAGAGAACACAGAACTCTGAATTAAGACATTATGTCCTTTCTTGATTATCTTGTAGAAACTCTAGTAGAGTGATTGTCAGACCACTTGAAAGAAATTTTCTAAGATATATGGGAATATATTCAGTTCAGAATGAATGACATTCTGGTTCCAACTGCTCACTTCTTATGTAAATAAAAATGTAGATCAAAAAGCTCAGACATATCTGCCTGATTTTTAGTTAGCTTTATAGCAAAACTGAATTTAAATCTGACCTATCAAAGTTCAAAAAATCATATGTACTTTGTGCAAGACTACTAATTCTGAATGTCATCCAGTGTTGACAGAACTTTGAAGAAGTCTGGTTGTAATCTGCGATGAAATTAGAGGTGTGTTTTGAGGGCCCATATCCCATCCTTTTTTTGAGTCCATATTTCTGAGTGTCCCCTGGTGGTGGTTGCCTTATGCATTCTGGTAACGGAGTCCCAAATGGCTCAGTATTTTCTGTCTGCGGCTGCACCGTACCAGAACAGGTTTGCTTCTAGCCTTTGCCTTTTCATCCATGTTTACTAAGATTTGTTTACATAGTACTAGATAGTTAATTGTAACTTATATGGCAAAAACATGCCTGGACTGAGACTTAGCAATGATTTCAAATGCTTTGCATTTTCTTGTTTGTCTTCTTAGAATTAAATTTACACATGAGGCATTTGATGTGGCTAAAGGAAGATTATGCCCTGGCATAATGAGAAGTATGAGAGCTCTTCTTTTCCATTAAAGCACAGGACAGATTGTTCCATGGTTACCTCACTGAGAAAGCATTGAACACTGCTGGCTCGTGTTCTTCTGGAGGCCCAGAATGGTGACTGTTGATTTAACAGCCATGCAGGTCAGTATAGAATGGCTCATCCATAGTCTTGGTGTTGACAGTAACCAATATATGGATTTAAACACGCTCTTGATTGCTTGTCTTCATGCTGCTAGAGTAGAGAGGTATCTGTGTCCCGTGAGGAAAACTTCACTCAGACTTTTTCATGGTTATCAGGCAGATCAGTGAAATCTCTCTGCTAAAATCTTGATGTGAAAATGAATATTGAGTCCTATGGCAAAAACTGTTCTGAATAGCATTTGCTAGATATGAGTGATTATTTGCCCGCGTTGTTTTTTTTTTTTTTCCAGTGTAATAATCTGTAAATGAACGCTAGGGGATGCTACACTTCTACTAAAGTTAGAGAGCTATGTAGGGGGAAAAAAAACCCGCCAAATCTGTGAAATTATTACCATTCCTTTCCACACAAAAAGTAAGGAAGACAGCTTTTGGCCATTTCATGCAATAGGGGTATTTTATTGGAACATATCTGAGTGAGTAGAAATAGATTTATTTTTTTTTCTTAATTCTTTACTAAATATCTGGGGAAAATGTTCTATTAAGTATATAAAAATAAGTTTATTTTAAAATACCTAGCCTATAGAAACATCCAAATCATGATCCTATTCCAACAGATAATATGCAAAAGAGGTGAAGAACAGATACACTACATACAAAGCTACAGAGTTGTTTAGTCTAGGGCTCAATTCTTAGAACAGCTTGCAGGTTTGCAATTTGTTACAGGACAAGCCTGGTTGTTCTGCACTAGAACTTGTTTTTCCTGTAAATAATTTACATTGGTTTCAAGTGCTTATAAAAACTATACAAAATAGAAATATTTGAATGTTGCACAATTATGTAAACTTTCATCATATTTTAACATGAAGAACAAAATCATGTAAAAATATATGTAGATTACTTTTTAAATTAAAAAATAAAACAACAAAAAAAACATTAAGAACAAGCAGGAATAACAACCTTAGCTTTCAAAGACATTGCTATTTAGAAATCACTTGTTACAGCATTTGCTTTACAAATCTTTGCAAATAGAAGCAATGTCGAAGAGAATTTTTAAGTGTTATACATGAGTTACATAGGACCAGCCTTTCATATTTTAAATTATACGGACAGCTGCAATTCAAGTGTTCTGCTGATAGCCCTCCCTTATACAGCCATGCTGCTCAGTTCTTAAAAAGAGAGCATAGTATTTGTTTGTCATACAGTCCCTTTGTTCTTTTCTGGGCTGTCAGAAAAAAATGACTATCATTTTCTGGGTGCAATTTGAAATGTTGGTGGTACTTTATGCTATCTGCCCATCAAGATCTAAGTTTTCCTAAACAAATGCATACACATGTAAATAAACCCAAGTGTTTGCTGCAAATATACTCTGGGGTTTGCCATTTATGGTTTGGTTTTGGTTTTTAAGATAGACTCTCACAGAGAAAAAAAAGAACAGGCTAAGTGCTAAAAGGTTCCTTTTGCTCACAGGAATGCAAAGAACTAATCTTACCTGGAACACTGTAGCTGAGTGAGAAGCATTGAGAAGTCAAAACACAGACAGTCCAGAGAATAAACCAGTATTTGTCTCTGATTTTCTTTTTGTAGCAGTGGCTTTGGGGATGTACAGACAATTTGAATTCATCTAACTGCCCCTAGCTGTTGAAAGGAGTAAGGTCCATCCTTCCACTATTTGTGACTGCAGAGTCTAACACCACCATTGCATCTAGTTTTCTGCTGGTTGAGCAAACTGACCTGGCTCGCTGCTCATAAATCCAGTGCAATGGAAGGAGTGGGTGGGAGCATGTGGCTGGGAATGGGACTGATAATAATAGTGCCCCTTTTCAGTGGCAGTAAGGTCTTATATGAAACAACCATCTAGTTTCATTAAATCCTAAAGCCTTATTCAGGAGCTGGACTCAAAATACATGTGCCAATAGTATGTCTGGTTTGATAAATTTGCAGTTTAGAAAGCATATTCTTCATCTTGGTGAATTAGTGTTTATATCTATGTCAGGTTTACAAGCATGGGACTACAATAGTGGCCAAGGAGTTGATAATCTGTATACACTTTAGATTATTTTGTTGGGGTGAGTTGCAAGCAGCTCTTTTGTCAGGTTTTATTTAAGTAATGAAAATTATTTTTATTTGCATCCTAAATTTAGAGTTATTGATATAGTTTTTCCTTTTGTATTTGAAGTATTTTTCTGCTATCATATAAAAATGAAGAAAAATGTACTGTAAATCAGAGTTATCACAACTAGCAATTTTTTTTTCTTCATCCTCAAATTGTTTTTCTTTTATGTTTAGATGTTTGCACAGTGCTAATGTCCAGGATTGGCTGTTTTCCCAAAACATTCTCACATCCCTTGAAAGAGCAGGCAGTTACCTGAATGCACAGAAGAGATTAAAAATGTACGAATTGCGGGACTGGAATGGGAGTGATTTTAAGAGAAATACAGCTGAGAGATTGTGAGACACACTAAAACAAGAGTGGCAGTACTAATTTTATCCTCTGCCTGTGAATGGATGTTGCATAGAGTTGCTTAAGAAATATTTGCAGAATTTTTTTTCCTCCCCTGTGAAATACCATGGTATTTCCTGAATTATTAATGACACTGAAATGTAGAGTAATATCACAACTTGTTTTCAGTATGCATTGTAGTGCCTGGAATGTTACATTCCAACATACCTTTAAAAGTCAGGATTAAGCAAGACTATTACACAAGAAGTCAGAATAATCCTTTATGAAAGTGTAAATTGACATTTGTGCTTGAATTCTTTTTGGACCTATAACAACTTCAACAAAGAAGAATATTTATTTCCTCTATACTTATTTTCTGTTGCTCCTTATGTGGTTGAAATGTTGCATACAGCTTCACTTTTGAATCCCCTAATCTCTCATCTGTCCACTTCTTGTCGTGTGGATATTGTGACTTTTAAAATAAAGTGTTGAAGTTCATTTGATTAATAGAAAAACTTGGTGACTAGTAACATAGTTAAGACTTATTTGTGTACGTAATTGCATACACTCAGATTTTTTTGTTATTGGCAAGTAGAATAAATACAGCATGACTTCTGCCCTTTCAGAATTGTTTTTTTGATGTGAGTATAGATTTCTTTACAGTAAGCCTCCCTTTTAGAAACAACTTTACAGTGGCATTTGCTCAGGAGTGTCCTCATTTCTGTCTCCTAGTAAACATTGTTTGTTAAGTCCAACAGTGCGTGAAAAATAATAATCTGTAAAGTGCTAAAATTAATTCAACAGTTTATGCAGATGTTTGTTAGTTAATATGAGTGAAATGTGTGCTAATTATGGGCAAGTCTTTCACCTGGCTTCAGAAGACGAAACCACAGCTGGAAAACGTGTTGCTTCTTTTCAGAGACATGATTATATTTCAAAGGCTTGCTTTCTTCCTGTCTTTTCATAACATTGAAGAGACAAGAACAGCTCAAGTGTCATTTGGGCATGAAGAAAACATAGTTAATAACACAAATCCAGTGGGTATATGGATGCAGTGCTTGATCATGTGGTTTCACAGAAATTTCTTTTAGTGGTAATGATTGTTTAAATTATGTTGAGCTGCTCAGTCCTGCTCTTTCAGTCATGCCACTACAATTGTTCTGCAGTGTTGTGAACTACTGTGAACTGGTGCCTTTCCTGGGCTGAAGTTAACACAGTAAATATTTGATTCTCTGATCCGCTGTAACCAAACAGACAGTTCTGCTAGAAGTGTGAGTGAGCTGAGTGCTGTGCCAGGAAGGAGTGATGAGATGCTTAAGCTAGTAAACCTGATTTAAAAAAAAAAAAAAAGATTGGTGAAACTGTGGGTTAAGCCTTTGTGAAAGTACTGCACACTTGTGGTGGAAAAAGAAAGAAGGACTTTTTGCTGGTGAGAGGCAAACCACAAAAATGAAATTAATACAGCAATTGGAATAGTTGATAGGGAGGAGAGAGGTGTGAATATGTAGAGCCTTAAAGCTGAAGCTAAATTGCAAATTTAGTGTGTGGAGGGGAAGGAAAGAGGTTAAAAGTGAGAGCGATACAGTCTAAATATGCAGTGGGTTGTGATAAGATATAAACCTAGGAGAGAGGGAAAACCACTGTAACAACAGTATGTTCATAATTCCATCACTCTGTATTTGGTAGGAGCTTTTGCTGGTGGAACCTTCTGTGGGATAATCAGCTTTTATGAAAACAAAACAGTCTCATGTACTTCATTACTGTTAACCAAGTGATTCCTGATTGTGAAAAAAAAAATCAGAAAAGAAACCACAATAATAGGACTAGAGTTTAGCATTATCCAGACCTGGTCCTAAATAATTCTTCCCTAACAGTAGTGACTGTATTTTCTTGGGCAGGACCGTGATGTCAAAAGAAGTGCTGTATGCAGGATGTTTCACATTTGGGCGTTAGAATCCCTTGGTGAAACACAGACTTTTTCCAGGATTTTGTACCGAGTTCTCATGCAGGGTACCCACATTCCACAGCCACAGACCTTGCAAGTGCAGTGAGTTGGACTTACTACTGTGTTATCACAGAGTAGGCATGATAAATCCACTTGCTACTCAGGTGCAGTTCAACTGCATGGTGGATGTATGCTTTAGGTTGGGCACGCAGTATATCTGCTTATGTCTCACAGCTGCTTTCTGGGTAACTGAAAAAGTATTTGGCTGCACATGAAATACGAAATAAATCATATATGTTAGGCTTTTAATATAGAACATATAATTTAAATATATAATAATGAAAATCCTGTTTTATACAGGATATCCAACAGCTCAGCTCCCAGCTGTTAAATCGCGGAGAGACTAGTTCAAACTGGGGGTGAAAGGGATGAAATATATGAGCTTATGCCTTAAGATAACATAGGCTGTAGCACCTCTTTTAAAAAGCCACAGCTGCTAAAGGAAAGAGCTCAAGGGTGCTTTTTTTTTCCCCAGGTATTTTTGGCAGATGATTGAACATGAATGGAGATTTCCTTTAGAAGGAAACGCACATGAGGCATACTAAAAATGGCTGTCAAGGGAAACTTTCATAATGCACCAGATATTCAGAGTATATTACAAACAAAATCAGCTTTTTAATCTGCAGGCAATGAATGATCATTGTGATCCAGAACAAGTAGTGTAAACCAAAAGTAGTCAAACATACTGCTCAGGACAAATGCGTGCATGCAGCTGGTCACAAACCCCTTTAAGCTTGTGGGCAAATCAGCTGCTTACTGGGCATAAGCACATTCTCCAGCAGTTTCTGATAATTTACAAAGTTGCCAACCTTCTTAGGTCACTAATGTTAGCATACAGCCTCGTTTTAAAAATTCAGAAATAGCCTTTATAGACATTTATTGTTGGGTTCTGTATCAGATGGCAGTCTTCTGGTCTTTAAGCAGTTACTGATACTTTGGCAGATTCAGGATAAAGGGGAAAAGGTGGAAAAAACTCTTAAAAGGAAAGACACTGAATTGCAGTGTTTCATTTCTTACTCTAGATATTAGGGTTGTCAGTCAATGACTTAGAAATCAGGGACCAAGTTAATGCAACTTCTTTCCCCTGTTTTTTTGGGTTTTTTTGTTGTGTTGTTTTCTTGTTTTGTTTTGTTTTTTTAATTATTCTATTCTATTTATTTATTATGCTTGGACAATATGACATTTCCCCTTTCCTTTTGTATATCTGTTCAAAATGTTATTTTTAAAGCTCTATCTTTCATCCATCACCTACTGTTCCCTCTCTATCGGTGATGATTCACCCCCTGCAGGGGCACATATCAAACCCCCTGTTTCTGTCATGCAGACAAATTTCTTCCTAACTGGTATTTGTTTGAATTTGAGGCTTTCAGTATATATTTAGTAGTATAGTCCCTTGCAACACTGTGGTACTTTCTGGAGCTTCTGCACACCTGGCAGAGTTGTTTACAAAGAACTCTAAATATAGTAGGTTGCACTTCTTACACCGTTGTATTTTGATTTCCTTTTGATTGAATTCGTGCTTTCCATCTTTCCTTTGGTTTCTCTCTCTAGCTTATTTTTTTTCCTGCCTCACAGCCCTGTTTTTCCTTAACACTTCCAAAGGATTGAAAAGGACAAATACTAGCTAATCTAATCTCTCCGCCCTCTAGTCTGTCTGCTTTAACAAAGCTTTTAGCTTCCCCTGTCTCTTTTCTTTGTTTTCTTTACCTTTCTTTCCCTTCCCCCTCCAAAAAATTCATGACTCCTATGTAAAAGAATTGGTCAAGCTGCCGTAGGATGTGCAGTCATTGTGACTTAACAGAAAAATCCTCTGAATTTTCCGGATGTACCTGTGTGTTGTTATACCAGACTTGTACTTCCTGTTGCAAAATATGTGCATGGACAAGAAAATACTCATATTTCAAGCTTTCCCTTTCTGATTCCTAACAGAATTCTTTTGTCTATTTTAGCAGAGTGGTCTAGTGGTTGAATATAAATGCTACATTCTGTCTGATACGCTTTCTAGGTTTTTGTTCTTGCTAATGACTGAAGGTTTATAAATTTTTCTTTTGCATTCGGGCTACCATTTCCTTGAATCCAGAGGACAGGACCTTAGGCCTTTTCTAAGGCTGTTTTGGCTTCTATCTGTCTGCTGCATGCTTATTCTGTCTGATAGGTCCAAGTGTGTCAGTTTGGCAGTGTTCCCAGTCACCATTAGCATTACTGCGTTCCAGAGTCGGTCCTGCTTAGCACAAAGCATTGGCAAATTCAGTGTATTTAGTTTTGCTTCCTTGCTGTACTTCATAAGGATCAGGATTTTAATTTTTTTTTTTTATGGTATTAGAGTATGCAGAATGGTATTAGAGTAAAACAGTCAATCAAGGCGCATAAATGTTAATGGCTGATAATCCTCACATTTACTGCATGGAGGAATCAAAATTTGGATGTTTGTGTGTTGAAGGGTGGTATCTCTGAGTGGCATAGGCCTTTAGGTATGCAATTAAAAAGAAACCTATCTTGAATGGTTTGAACTGTTAAAACGGATGCAAGTATGCACTTGAATGTCACGCGTTTCCAGTGTGTTCTTGCTGCTGTAGTGGGCTGTTCGATTCCCTTTATAGCAGCACTCTCTCTCGTTTCTGTTACATTCCTAAAACAGAACAAACTGCCAGTGTAATCCATGAGCCTTCCTGCTCCCTGCCCTGAAAAACATTGCCAAAACTAAAAAGGGAAAATGCTTCCAGCAGGGACTCCAGAATTACTTAAGAGATGAGAATTTATATGCTGGGCTGTTAATCCACTGCTGCAGCCTAAAATGTAAGAACACAAAAAATGTAAGCACGGTGATAGGATGGTTTGGCAGTTTTCCTGTGACAATGATATCTTGAGAAATAATCTGAATGCAGTATGCGACAGTGCACAGTAGGATTATTAATTTTACTGAGTTGCACAGTTACGAGTCCTGTCAGCTCTCAAGCAAAGAGGTTTGTGTGGCAAAGTAGTTCTATCATGAAAAGTGCTGGTTGGAGCTAAGGGAGGGCTTTGGGGTTTTTTGTGGTGATTGTTTCTGGACTCATTAGCACTGCAGTAAAGGTAGACTGAGGTGTATGTTCTGTTTGCAACTCACCTTGATTTATGGGAGAGGGTTTTCTATAATCGGTTTTGCACAGTCCTAGATCTTGCATGCTGTATTGGAAGAATGTTTACTTTGCTTTGGTTACTTTAGGTCATTATTTAATAATTATTGTTTTAATACTAAACCTCTCCCTCTACAACTAATTTTTTTAAATAAATAATTCTTTCATAATATGCAATATGCTTCAATGTCACCTTTTCATCCACGGTTTCCACTGTAATTTGTCGATGTCTATGATATGAATGATAATGCTGAGCTACCTAATATAGATGCAAAATTTTGAACAAAAATGTAAAGGCTTTTTGGGGCCTTTCTAAAGATTTGGCCTTTAAAATCTTCCTCTGGAGTTAAGACTTCCTTCCTTCCTGACATAGTGATAAATCCTCCCACTTTCGCTGCATTAGGGAACAGAACTGAATCACAGTTTTGAATCATTTTTCTTAAGCATTTGATTCAAAAGAATTGGCCCAAGATCAATCTGTTTGCTTACATGCCATTTTCTCATTTTGTTTCATTTGCGGGATTTTAGTAAAAGATAAAAGGTAAAGCAAAAACATCTGCAAGCCTATATTAATGTGTTTGTGAAAGTAGACAGATAACCTGCCATGTAGAGAAATCTATGTCTTTTCAGGGCCTGTATTTTATCTTAAAAAGTACCAAGTGCTACAGGGTTAATGGACAGGAAACTGCAGCTGCAGCCGGCTAACACGGAAGTCAGATTTTTGTGTAACAGCCAGCCTGAGCAGGCCGAAAGGTGGGGGCCGGNGGTGAATTCGAGACCAGAGGATCTGCTGTGATACTGGTATTTTGGGTTCTGCTCTGCAGCAGTTTTATAAACAGGGAGGGCATGTGCTGAGTGGCGGCAACCCTCTCTGATAATGCAATTTCAATTGTACAATAGGTTCTGTGGAAATGAGACATGAAGTTTTTCCTATCTAAGGCTCAGCTTATCACAGTATCTAAAGAAATCACACTGTCTGTATATGGTTGCTACGGTAGGTATCAATATATTTAAATTCTGGAAGAAGAGAATCATCTCGGAATTTTCAGTTACTAATTTCAGTGCCTCCTGTGCATGTTCACTTTCGGTATGTTTTCCTCTTTCTGTGGTCTTGCTTTCTCCGTGCAACACGTTGCAGAACACCAGCAAAGTGAATTTAACGTTTTGTTTATAAAGAATAGCTTTTGTGACCTGGGTGAACTATTCCTCCTTCAGGTTTAAAATATCCAAATGCCTTCAGTAGTAGCATGTTGAGACGCATTTGCTCAGGCAGGCACTTCGCGATCACTTCCCTCTGCTTGAAAATCTGTGTATTTTATACGGGGAGCGCACATTTGGGGTTTCTTTTCAAGTTTCTGTTGCTGACACGGGCCTAGCTTAGCCTGTCTTCTCTATGCACAGGATGGCTCCTGCTTGCCAGAGCTGCACAAAGATAATCGCTCAGGAAGTGTTTCAGCCAATCCCCTGAAGCTTTACATTCAGATTTACCGAAGTAGCCAATCCGGGATTAGCTTTTATTAGGAAGACAGATCATCAAGCTGAAGTGCCAAGCCCTTTCTGCCTGAGTACTGAGAGCCTGTCCTCCATGTTTTATAAGTATTGACATAACACTGTGTTAACAATGCATCCACAGAGGTAAGCCTTACTTTTTACATTTTTTTTTCTCTAAGACCTATGAGTTGTGGGTTGAGAGTGTGGTTCTCTGTGATTTGTTGTGCAAAACTCACACCACAGCACTTTATTAAGTTGGAACTGTTTAAATTTGCTTTCTTGGGTCACATGGTTAGTAGCCATTAGCCACAGCTTTATTTTGCAGACTGGCAAAACCTTGGCATACCTACTTCTTCACAGGAGGATGGTGTTTTTAGAGTTTATCAAGATCCTGGTATTCCAAAGAAGCTTTCTCTCTCTGAGCAGTTTGCCAGCACTATTGTCTGTTGTGTCACATGCCTGCTGAAGAGAAAATGGAAGCTAGGGAGCAGATGCATTTAACTGCCCTACAGGGAGTCAAGCAGGGATAATGGCAGACAGAAGAACAGGCAAGTTTACCTTTCTAAACAGTGAATGGAATAGCTAAGATAAGTTATCTGTGAGAAAATATGGGATTTTTAAAAACCTAGACGTCAGCAAAAAGTGCTAATGGCAGATTGTAGATATTGGGCCTAGGTGGTGGTGTGCTGTTGCATCATGTTTTTAATGCAGCTTATCTTAACTTAAAATGATTATTGAACTTTTTTTCTTGCAGGAGTAATTAATACAACACGTTTCTCTTTCTGAGGGACAATGTATGGTTAATATTTTGTCCCTTTAAAAGGGAGTTTTTATGCTGCAGATTTTGGAAATGGGTTGCTGCTCAATAAAATGCAGCAGTACATCTGTTTACAAATCTGATGCTTTATGGAAAATGTTTTTGAACTGTTAGCTTTCTTCTTTTACATAGTTCAAATAAACTAATGTACCTTTTATCTGTGCCTTTTTGTTTTACACTGTATCAGCCACAGTTCTGTCTTGTGGAGTCCAGAGGATATAAAATCATGTGTGGTTCATGACAGTAGTACATGTTGTTCGTTCTTGGTTTTTGTCCTTTTTTATTTTTTTTTAACTTTTGGTTTAATGCTACGTAATTATTTCAAGAAATTCCTTTTTGATCAATTCCCAAATCTGCCAGCCTGTTGTATCTTCTTAACTGGAAAAATGAGATGGGTGCTTGAACAGTTGGTAAGTAAGCAGCATGCTACTCTCTGAACATTTTTAATAGTTTTCCAAACATTTTGTTTTTACTGGGTCAGTCCAGTAGATGAAGTAATGTTAGTGATTAGCCATATAAAAAAATTAGATTTGCTTAGTGTCCATTTTAAGGGACATGTATGTGTAAACTGTTCCAGTTTGAATGCACTGTTTTTTGATTATTTGCCTCTGAAGTTTGAAGCTGATACTTACTATTTACCTCAGGCCAGTGAAAAATATTCTACTTGCTGTTTGTTCATAGATCATTAATTACTATGTTTGTAGGGTAAAGCGCATTTTCGTTGTTCCTTAGGCTTTTCAGGTGTGATGAAAGTGCTAGTACTCAGCAATGAAGTGACCTTATGAAGTAAAGTAAATAATGCTTAATAAACATATGTTTCTGATACTATACAAAGTATCACTTCAGACAAACTTGCTTGTTTTATAACTAATTTTGAACGTTTTATGCCCTTTATTAAGATTTTAATTCTAATGCTTGCATGTTTGTTTTAACAAGCTGTTTTTCAGTGATCACCAGTATTGTTACAAAAGCAGAGGAAGGGTTCTCTTTTGTGCTTTTAGTATAATTTTTGCACTTGTTTTAACAGTCCACACACATTCATGATTTTAGGAAAGAACTTAAGAGCTAAGCTAGCTTTGCAAATGACTGCACCTAGGCACAGTTACATGCTAACTTTTATAGAAGGTTGACGTGCATTTGATAACATTCTGTAATATAGCAATTTACCTCTAGTTACTTGTTGGCCAGTATGAGTATCTTCCTTTGAATATCTCACTTTGCTTAACAGTGTGTCTGCTTAACAGTGTGTTAGTGTCGTCCCCCCGCCCAAGGATTAGATTATAAGACTATCTAGTTCAGTTTGGAACCAAAAACCCTGCTGGGTTATACCAGAGTTTCACGTGATAGCATTTTTGTGTGCAATTTTAATGCATTTTTCAGCATACATAATTGCTAACGCAGCTAAGAAGTTATTCTGGTTTTTGTTCTTTGGTTGCTACAAACAGAAATTACATTTGGACATAATTTTCCTAGCAGTACTTTGTACACATTAGCAGTTTACTTTCAGTCTTAAATAGTGCACAACATAATATTTGTTTAATACGAGGAAGCAGGAGTAAGTGATCTGCAATCAGAAAGCTTGTATTAAAATGGCTCCCACAGGTTTTGTTAAACTAGGATCTGTTTCAAATCTGCACCTCCAGACACGCTGCTGACAGTGAAGCATATTTGTCTAAGCTGCCCTTGTGCGGGTAATGAAACATAGCATCGTGAGTCTGTTAAAGTTCACTATTTTTAATCAATCAAATGCAATTCTTTTATAGTTCACAAAAAATAAATGTCTGCATTGCAGCAAGATGTCTGAGGCAAGGTAGAGACAGCAGTGTTGTTTTACAGATCAGCCCAATCGCGCTGCTCCATGGAGTACTTGAGCCAATAGAAGCAGAGGGTAGGTTAAAGATTGACAGTTGCAGTGGCAAGACTGAGAGGGGCCTTCTGGAAATTTCTACCATCTTTGTTCCATCTAAGTAAAGCAAATTCAGCCAAGCTGAAGAATTTCATGTATTTTTGGTGCTTTGTCAAGGTATGATGTTATCAGTCACTTTCATAGATTGCATTATAAGAAGCACTCTGTGCCGTTTTTTCTACTGTTCAGGACAGATGGAATGCGGGGTTTTGATTAAGTGATAGACGTGGGTGAAAGCACGTATTTTTTCTATCCAAGGTTTTACAGGACTTGATCTTGTTAATATCACAATTAGACAGGACACGGATGAAGCAATGTAGCTGAGGTTTATTCAGCTTGTAGCAAATGGCCATTATTCTAATGTAACTAGCAGTTAATCGTATAATTGCACTTTTAAGTTTTCTGGCTACTAAAGAGTAATTTGAATTGCCCGGGATGAATATGATTAGCCATTATTATTTAGTGCCAACATCCAGTTACTTTTGTAATTAGCTGGACAAAGAATGCAGTGGGGGGGAAAACAAAGGAATGATCTGGATAATAAATTATGATGAAAACAGTAGCTTTTTAAAAGCTACATGCCTCTCATTCTTTGCAGACAAACTGTTTTAGTTGGAAGCTAAATAGTGCTAGGGAAAACCTGAGAGATGTCTTTAAACAAATGACACTGCTTAACATACTGAGAATGAAAAAAAAAAAAGCAGAGTATAAAGCACTTCAAATGTGACATTTCCCCCCCCCCATCAGGCAGCAATATTGAAATGTAGAGGAAAAACTACATTGCTACTAAGGAAGCATGTAATAAAAGGAATTTCATGCTCAAAAAATCCTAAATAGATAGATTACATTACAAATTTAGCCTGTTATACCAGTGTCTACAAACTTTGATTGGCTCATCTTCCTGAGCTGTCTTCCATTTTGTGATACCGCTTTTGCTTGATTTTTTGGGGTGGGTTTTTTTTTCCTTTGTGGGTGGTCGTGTGTGTGTATGTGTGTTTGTTTTATTTTCCCCTTTTTGCTTTATTTTCAAGTGCATTTGCCATGTGGATCCAGTAGCTGAAAAGTGATAGGTCGTGGTCAGTTTTCCGTAGTAATGGTGCCACTCCAGCATAATTGGTTAAAGGGTGATAAATCTCAGTAAATGCTCTCCTCTTCTCTGCCTGGAATTCAGGGTATTAATTTGAATCTCCTAAATATCTTGGAAGATGAACATAACCTTTGCCACATAGATTGTAGTAGACAGCAGTTTTCAAGTTTTGTTATTCGTAGATCCCTAATATTTTTCTCATAGGCACATGAATCCCATTATAGTGAGTTTAAGCCTGTAGACTAGGTTTGATTGACTTAGTTATTATTTGCAAACCTCTTAGTAGTTGTACACTGGCTTTGAGGGGTCTGCAAACCAGAGACTGAAAACCGTCGTGGGCCATCAGCTTGGCCCTTTAAATCATATTTAGAAAGTATTTAAAATATATTTATTAATAAACATGTCTTGTATTCATGGGTTAAAGTTAATTTAGAAAGAGCTGCATAGGGACTGAGATCTATTTGACAGTTGTCTGTCATTCTTATGTTAACCCTTTATTGCCAGTTGTGCATCTGTGTTTCATGCTGTGAGATTAAAACCATCCTGTAGCACGATGTTAACGTCCTTAGTTTAGCCAGTATCAACCTTTATTTTCCGACATGATTGTTCTGAAATTATGTGTTTACCATCTGAAATGTATAGCTATTCTGGTTGCCTTGCTTGGGCCTCAGCTCTATAGTTTATAGTCTTAAAAGACGACAGTATAACACCAAGGATCTCCCTCCCCTGATTTTCTCTTTTGTGGAGCTATTTTGAATGCACACTGAATAAGAATAAGATTTTAAAGAGAACCTAAATGTTCTTTAAATTAAGATATATATACATATATATATTTACTTTGCTTGTTATCAGAGGTAACTGGCTTAGACATTGCTGTGTCTAAACAAGCATTTTGTGTATGTTAATTGCTTAAACAAATTGAGTATTTTGCAGGGAGGTCTGCAAAAGGAAATGTAAAATATGAGGCGCTCAAACTGGAGAGTGAATCTAAAATTGAGTGATTTCCTTAGTAACCTGTGACTTCACAAAACTCCCTATCTTCTGCCTTTTTAGTTAAACATTCAGATGTCAGGTGTCCTTTTGTCGTACTTTACCATTTCTGATATTTAGATGCTTGCTTCGAATATAGCACTACTGTTTAAACAAGAGATACTGTTATTGAATAAACTGCTACCATTTTAGCTACAGTACAGGAATGAGGCAGTGCAGTGCTGTCAGACGCCATTTTAAGAATCCTGCATAAATAGCATAGCTACCGATGAGTAAGAGACTGTTATAGGTGAGTGCTTATACAAAGCTGCTATTTATTCAGCAATGGCATGCAAATATTTTTTTCAAATTTTTATTGAATGCAGTTTTTTGAAATCATTATTTAGAATTGCTACTCACAAATGGGATGTAGGAGAGGCAGGAATTATCTTAAGGGTGAAATTCAGTTTTAGGGCATATACTCTTAAATCAGGGTTTTTTTGTTTTTGTTTTCTATTAATTAAAAGGGAAAATGAATTAAATAAATATATAGTTATTGATTTTAAATTAATGTGTTTATTCCCTAATGTAGTTCTAGATTGTGTATTATGGGCATTAGCTGTTTTGAGTGGTTTTCCAAATCTGTCAGTTTTTCTTGGTTAAATGTCAAGGTGCAGTAGTTCATCTGCAACTTTTAATTGCTCTTTCTAGTTAATATAGTTTAGAGCAGCTTTAAGTATTTTTGTATGTGTACATTTTTTCAGGTAAGTACTTCTATTAGTACAGGAATGATTTTCCTAAACAGAAAAGTCAGTGTTTTATTTACTGGTCTGAAATTTGAAAAACTGAATTTCATATAATCCCCCCCCCTTTGTCTTCAGTTTAACAGAGAACAGATTTAAAAATTAGGCAGCTAAGTTCTTTTTGCATTTTTACCTAAGTATCAATAAATCTCATATGTTTGCAATCCTTATTTTTTTCTTTCTGTCCCCAGCTATCCCCAAAGGAATAATCTCCACCCCTTCTCCCCTCATTCAGACATTGTAAAATAATTTGTATGAAACAAATTAGTTTAATATTTTAGAAAACAATTTCATCCTTTTTTTTTTCTAAGTTTTGTCAATATGAGCAGGGAAGTTTTAAATGATTAATTGGTGTTCTAGTCAATTGACAATGAAACTGGCAAAGCTTTAAATTTCAATTGTTCTTCAAATATGTTCCTCTGTGTTCATTCATTTTAATGAGGAAATAAGAGTAACTTTCAGAATGACATGAGGTATTTATTCTATTAATCTGGGTACTTAATTGAGTATATACCAGTATCATTGCTGATCCGCAACCTCAGAGCATCACATTGATAGTACACATGCATGATAGTAATGCATGCTATCTGAAATAACAGCTCTAAGCCCTGCAAAAATGAATTCTCAAAACTCTGTAGAATAGTCTACTTGATTACACAGTTATTGTTTCCATAGAACTAGATGCTTGTTTGTAATTCTTTTGCTGCTGGTTTTAATTTCCTTTTTATTTTGTTGTGGGTAATAGTAAGGTACCTGTCATTAAGGACCTGTTTTTCTTGAATTATTTAACTTGAAACCTTTTGCTAATGAAATTTCTGTGTTTGGAAGTTTGTGCTTTATAAAGCATTTTCAGAATATTGCTCATATTGATTGAAGGTACAAAGGTGAAAAGATCTGTCAGCTTTAGAAAAGTTTACTGCAAACTTGCTGTGAATTGCTAGCATGTATTTACAAACTTGAGTCTTAAAGATTACCACTACAATCATCACTGCCACCGTTTAAACAATGTCATGTTGTGCAAGTCATAATACATTACAGCAAATAAAACAATGGGAGATGCTTCTGAAGAGCTGTGAATTTTCAGTGTCTTTTATAGTTATGTCTAACACGCCTGTTGAACTGTTCCCCCTCAACATTTTTATTTTTTTCCAGAACAATCTCAGTGATTTTCTTACATACTTAATAAATGTTTGTGCTGTTAAAAGATTGAGCAAGATTAATAGTAGAGAATGTGGAGATCTAATCTGTTCCTGTAAGTCTCAGGTTTTGTAGTATAGTAGATAATTGCTGAATTTTGGTTTGGTTGTGGGTGACGCGCAGTGCGCATATGTGAGTATAGGATATACGCACCTGCATTGCTAAGAGAAATGAAGAACCTTTGTGTCAAAGTGGTGAACGCATTTTTGAGTGTTCATTTAAACTTCAGATCTTTGGGAAAGCTGTCTTCAGGCGTCGTTTATGTGATGTATCAGAGACGTGTCAAGATATTTTGTTTGTCTTAGAACTGCTTATGAAGAATGTTTTTCTTGCCTCTATAGATCTATTGAAAGAACACTCAAAAAGATGTTGGAGGAAACTGGCTGAATTTCCTAAATTAAACTAAATTAGATGGGAGAGACAGATTTAGAGCTGAAGAAACCTCATATGCTCTAACTAATACATAGGAGTCCTGACCTGTAACACCCCTGCAGTGCTCGGTGGGGGCCCAGAGGTGCAGAGCACCTTCAGCCAGCCCTGTAACTTCCCCTGCTCCTTTGGTCAGGGATGTAGGAATGGTTCCTGCTACTATGTTTCTGTACTCATCTGTCACAGCCATTTCTCAGCTCTGTATCTTTGAATACTGACTTGTAGCAGCTACTGTATCTTTCTTGTTATATCGTGTTCCCCTGAGGTTGTGGTTGTAACAAAATGGCACCTGATAGATTTGGGTGAGTCTGGAATGTTACGATACTTTTTTTGTAACTTAAATGTGAGCTGCTGCTAAGAGGGTATTGCTCTTTTCCCCCCTTCCCCACATATGGTACACTCCCATTTCCTCTTTTCTGCACATCCAGCTGCACAGTGAGCTAGATCACAGATCTGATTCAGTTAAAATGAACATGGTTTCTGGAACATGAGGTTAGAGATTGGGGAAACCATTCCTTTTACTAGCAACCTGTGTAAAATGATCTTAAAGGCGTCAACCTAAGTCTTGTAAGGACTTGTATGTCCTAGTCTGTGGCTGAAACTGGATCTATATTTTAAAACCAGGTAATATGTACTGCCAAATTACTTCACTATTGACAGAATTGGTGTGTTATTACATATTTACCTGTGTGCATTATTAATTATATATACATGATGTTTTAAAAATATGTTTTTTGTTACAGTTTGGTGATATTGAAATAGAATTTTATAAGGGGCACAGGAAGAAAAAAACAGTGCAACATGGGAAGAGAACAATGAACCCATCCTGTGAGCCCATCCCTTCCCATAGCTTAGGAAAGAGAATGGGCAGAGGCAAGTGGTGCATGAAATGTTTTGGTGTCTGCAACACACTGCCAGCTCCTCTTTGCTGGAGGCCCTCTGGAAAAGGGTGTAACAAATGTGCAGTATAATTGATCTGCCCATGTATAGTAAATTGGTGAGCACTGTAGTACGGTCAACTCTGTTATGCATTTAATCTGCCAATGCAAAATAAATCTGAAGTGTTGTGCTACAGTCAACTGTACTACACATTTACCATAATTCTGGTCACATGGTTGCCTTTCCTTGCTGATGAAATTAACAGCATAGTCCACAAGCTGGGAGATTGGATTCTGGTAGAACAGAACTTCCCTTCAGTATTTTATGATTTTAAAGAGCTTAATTTGTAAAGTATTGTTATATACAAATGACAAGTAAAGAATAATGATTTCTGGAGTTCATGGATCTTCCCAGCTTTGGATCTTCCATACACTGGGCTTGGAAAAATTTTGCTGACATAACTGTCCTGTTCAGAAGTGTGACACGAGTTGCAGCCCAACACCCCCGTAGCTGATAGTTGATTAGAAGTAATTTTGACAAATACCAGACTAAAAAGTCCTTCTACTGTTAAGTTTTACTTTCTTTAGGAATCTGCTTTAACTTATACCAGTAACAAAACTTGTGCTAATATAAATTGTTTGTCAGGCTGGAGAGTTTCTCTGACATAAATGTAACCAAGTCCTCAGTGTTGTATCTGAGCTCCCATTAGCTGTCTCAGGCAGATTTAACCACAGTGGCTAAAGTGAAGGTCTCTAGCTGTCCTCTTGGCCTCTGTGGTAGAAGTAGCTGTCCCTAGAGCTGGGATGGCCGAGTGTAACCTCAGTCCACTCCGAAGCAGCAGTAGTTCAGTCTGCCATATCAATGCAAACCGGTAACAGCAAAAGCTTGCATTACAGACTAGACAGTGAGTTGTCACTGTAAAGGAAAAGATCTACATCTTGCTTGGCTGTTGTGCTCTGATGATATTAATGGACAACTCTGATACTGCTTCGGGCACCATAACCTCATTTGTCTATCATTTTGAATTTGGGCTTACTTCAACATCATATGTTTTCTTTTATCTTTCATCAACAATAGTCAGATCTCAAAAAATGATGTGAAACTCAATATTCATTCTCGATCTTTTTTCTTCTTCCTTCCACCTTCCTTCCAAACTGACTTAACTAGGCAAATTAATTAAGTTTTTTTTTTGAATGGCATCACTATAAGAAGGTAGAATATCAGTATGTGAGATATAGTTTGTCATCTTCTTAATCATTTAATCCTGCCTGGAGTGAATTAAAACTGTCTATGCAAGATTGAATGGTTAAATGATACTAACAACTCTATTCCATTTACTCTTTATTATAGTTAATAACTGGTGGAATTGTATTGCCAATAAATTATAAATATTCCATTTTCTGATACATAGTCTAGTTTCAAAATCCTTGAAGTTATTTATTTAATCGTTTTTTAAATTGCATGTTACCTTCTAATTTTGCAAGCTGATCTGTGTTGCTAAATCTGTTACTGCAGCTAATCTATTCAGTGATGAGGGTGAGCGTTTAAATATTAGCAGGCATCTGCCCACACAGTTTGTAGAGGCCTTAGATTAGGAGCTACAAGAAACAGAATTCCTGTTTTTCTGTCACATACAGTTTATGCATACAGTGACATAATCTTCAGTACATGTTACAAGACTGTCATTAGTATGAAAATGTTACCCTTGTAATTGGTAACACGCAGCATACGTGTGTACCTGGATTGTTTCTCTCCATGTTCTGGTCAGTGTATACTCTGGCAAACAGCAGACCTTTCATTTCATCAGAAATGTTAATATAGTTGTATCTGACAGTGTTATGTTGAACTTCTGTATGTGAAGTTAGACACGAGTATAATACAATCTAACTATTCTAATTCACCTTTTTGAATCCTGCAGCTTGGCTGAAGAGGAAATAAAGGCAGAGCAGGAGGTGGTGGAGGGGATGGATATCTCCACTCGATCCAAAGGTGAGTAAAAATGTACATTTCATCTGTGTTCTGCAACATATGAGTATTTGTAAACCAGGATAGTGAAACTGTGTAATCTACCATGAAGCTGAGCTGCTCTTGAGTGAAGACTAAAGACTGAGTTGTATTTTTTACAATGGCTAGTGTATGTTAGAAAGTGTTTTAATTTTTTGTTGCTTTTCATTATGTATCAAACCTTGCCACCTGCCAAGCCCCTTGTTGTTTCTGGTTTATGAATAACTGACTTAGGTTAAATGATGAAAAAAGATCAGCCTTTTGTATCATCTCATTTATCATGGCTTCCTTTAAAATACTTTTAGATTTGCAATGTAGGAGCAAATAGTAATAGTAATAAGGTAGTATTTTATACAGTAATGAATCCGAATTTTCCTAAGAATAAACATAGTACATTTGTGTTTCCACAAAAATTGGTCCTCTGAGCAGCACATGTTTCATGAACATTTAAGTATCTGTCCTATTACCCTGACATGAATTAAACTTGGTGGAATTGCAGCTGACTGAGAATTTCTGTCCTGGTCTCTGGAGTTTTCCCTATGAATGAGTTACTGCTGGTAAATTATGTTATCTCTCAGTATAAAGAAAGCCAAATATGTAGCCATCTATATCAGTGTAAATATTCCCACTGTCACTTGCAGTGCAGAGACAGAAATGCCCTTCAGTCGAAATACTTGCACCTAACTGTTTACTCCAGTTCATTGTTAACTGAGTGTCACCTGCCTGTCCATCTCCTTTTGTACTTGCAGCTGACTTTGCAGCTCACTTTACTTGAAAGCCATCTCTGTAAAACAGCTGCAGTGGTTACTATCATCCTCTTCTGGCACGTACCTGCTTCGTCAAGTTTCTCCTACAGCAGTCATAAGTCTAGTTAACTCTGAATGTGCAGATGTAATTGTTTTGAAAGCGTGGCACAGATCATCTGCATTCCTTTGTTTTTTAATGAGGTAGCTTGTGTAGATAACATGGTTATGAAATGGCATTTAGGTCTTATTTGTGCTAACAGATGGTCAATCATAGTATGGTTAGATGAGGTAGTACACATGATCTGACAGCTCAGAGGAGATTCACTTACTGTTCCTCCCTGTCTTTTTCTTCTTTCTCTGCTTCTGGTCCTGCATGTCAGTCTTCATCACTGGACTGCTTTTAATGTTTACCTGTCTTTGTATTTCAGTTTTCTAAGCCAGCAGAAAGTAAACTATATTTTGTTGCTTTAATGATGCCTGCTGAATGGGGTAAGCTCCCAGCGTTGTACTCCCTCCACTTTCTTTGTGGTGCTTTTCAGATCATGAAGTTTCTAACCAACTTAAAAACTGAAACGTTTTTCTGCTGTTGTAGTGACCAGATTGTTTGTGAAAGAGTTTGGCTAGTATGAGAACTTGATATAAGAGACAAAGGGAGTTATTAGATGCATTTAACTGCCGTGAAATCTCACCTTCATTTCTCCTTAGAAAGACTTCGGCCCGCATGTTAGTACTAATAAGGATTTCCCATGCATCGAGTGACCTAAACTATTACTTATGTCACTCTGACATAATCAGTGTCTAAAAGTAATTTAGAAGTCTGATACTTATTTATGTAGATGTCTGCATTTTAGTGCTGTTGTTTTACTCAGCCCAGAAACAGGTGTATGGTCTGTACAAAAAGTTGCAATTCCCTTACATTAGTTCTAGTGCTGGTCTGACCTCAAGGTGTACTGTTTCAATGAATTAAGCCCACAGGAAAGTTTTTACTTTTTTTTTTTTTTTTGGTAGGGTTAAGATGAAGTTTCCCAGAACAGTGAGCTGACTTTAATACCTCATGCTTATTGAAAGGGTCAGTCTTTCATCTCCCAGCCTTCTCAGCCATGTGATCTCACAGCTCCCTTTGTTTTGTAGGTTCTGATCAATTCAAAGTGGTCATATTGGGGGAAGCTAACCTGGCAGAAGACAACTCATGTTCTTATATTGACTGAGTTTGCTGTTGATACAACTTCCTGAACTAGCTCATAGGCTAGCTCTGGTAGCAATTGAAAGGAAGGTAGTTTGGAAGACAAAGATGGGATCACCACAGTGCTGGTTTAGACTGGCCCACACTGTCACTGTCTGGAAGTCACTGGTCTGTACACAGTAGGACTTCTGGTGTTTTAAACACCAGTAAGAGTGATCTGAACGGCTGTAGTAAAGGTAAAACTTAACAGAGGTTGAATTAATTGAATAATAATAATGGAGAATTGATATTTATTTAACTAGATACTGACTTCCTTTAATTGCTTTGTTAAATTTGACAGTATGTTGATGAAAACCATACCAGACCCATTCTAATGGCAAGAATTAACAACCACCCACACTAAGCCCTTAAAGGTATATATTTTTTCCAGTGAAGACGTGATGTGGGTTGTAAGGAAATCTTGAGACTTTCCTATAAGCCATCTTGCTTTGTTCTATTTCCAACCTGATCTTTGAATTAGTGGTAGAACTTTATACTAGTTAAATATGTAGTTTTACATAGAAAGTAAAAGGATCGTAAATGTCGTCTGGTTAGTATAAGAACTAGCCATATTACAGGCCGGCGAAAATTAACTTTTCTGGACTTCTGTTATTTGGATTGAGATAAGTTTCTCTGTTAGTTCAGAGCAGTCTTTCTGCAGCAGAAAAGTCACAAACTAGGATTTAAAAACTGTTGTTATACTCTGCTTAAGGGTAGAAAAAATGGGGCAGGGTTGTAAACTGATGGGATAGTGGTAAGAGTGTTTCCCCTTGTGACATTAATCTTGTTCAGAATTTTTCTTTGTGAATTTTAGAAAGTATGTAGATGAGGAAATGGACCCTATATAGACAAACCACTAAGGGAAGCAGACAGCTCTTCTTGCTTTGTTTGGATTTTTTGATGGTCTGAGAAGCCTGTGCAGAAGATCAATCAGTGATTGATCAGTGATTGTGGCCAGCAGGTTGAGGGGAGTGATTCTACCCCTCTACTCCTCTCATGTGAGACCCCACCTGCAGTACTGCATCCAGCTTTGGGGTCCCCAGTACAGGAAAGACATGGAGCTGCTGGAGTGAGTCCAGAGGAGGCCACAAAGTTGATCCGAGGGCTGGAGCAGCTCTCCTACGAGGACAGGCTGAGGGAGTTGGACTTGTTCAGCCTGGAGAAGAGAAGGATCTGGGGAGACCTAACTGTGGCCTACCAATACCTAAAGGGGGCCTACATAAAGCAGGAAGTATAGTGACAGGACAAGGGGGAATGGGTTTAAACTAAAAGAGGGGAGATTTAGATTAGATATTAGGAAGAAATTCTTCACTGTGAAGGTGGTGAGGCCCTGGCACAAGGTGCCCAGAGAAGTTGAGGCCCCATCCCTGGCAGTGTTTAAGGCCAGGTTGGATGGGAGTTTGGGCAACCTGACCTAGTGGGTGGTGTCCCTGCTCCCCCCCCCTGCAGGGGGGTTGGAACTCGATGACCTTTGAGGTCCCTTTCAACCCAAACCAGTCTGTGATTCTATGATACTGTATAACTTCACACTGGTCCTGGAGAAGCTGATATACTGCAAGTTGTAACCTAACTTGCTCTGCTACAGTTTGTACCACTCATGTGAGGCCGTATCTAAAGTTGTAGGAAAATTAATTGCTTTAAAACCAGTTAGCTTGATGCAGACCTCTTCGTGAACATTCTTGTTTTCATATAAGAAGTTGAATTTTAATTGCTATTAATCAATTCCAGTTCAGTTTAAGCGAAGCTGAAACATGCATTGTTTAATCTGTAACAAGGGTGTTAATATAGCCCTTGAATCGGTTTAAGTAAAGTGGTGATTTCAAAGCAGCCTAAGCTGGTCAAATTGCTTGATGCAGCAGTTTTATCCACTTCCTTCCATACCTAAGCTGGCAGGAAACTAACTGAACCATAAAACATGAATATTTTTCTACTAGCTTAGTGTGCTGAAATGGCTTGGTAGACTGCCAGAACTGGTATTAGAGAGAGGGCAGGAATATACCAGTTGGGTGCAGGAAACATAGAGCTTCGTTAGCCAGCGTTTAGATAGGGTTAGGCTATAATGAAGCTAGAGCTTAAAGCTGTAGCTGACACTTCTTACTTAACGCTTTATAATGATGCTTATGCTGTTGCATAGTGAGATACATCAAGCAGCTGATCTAGCTGAAAATTAATCATTTTCCCATCTGGATGCCTACCTGTGTAGCCTAGTGTGGGGCACCTGCTTTGATAGGTGTTTTGCCTAAATCATGAACTGATAAACCCTACTATTACTTATAAGTGCCCGTCTGCAAAAAGTTGTGGGGACAGACATCTGGTGAGGTGGGGAAGAGGAGGAGAGTTACTGTAGAAGTTATAATTTAGATCTGCTTGTATGCCATGCATGTGCAGCTTAAGACAAGGTTTTAAAATGCACTACTCTCTTGATCAGAACAAGAAGGCATATAAGGCATCTGAGAACTGGAAATGGGAAATGACAGCTTAAAGGGAATAAAAGGAGTCTGAAAACACAAAATGGAGTCAGCAGTGGATTGCTGTTTAGCAAAGGAGAAAGGCCATGGATTAGATTGTAACAATATTTTTTCTTCTGCATGTGATACATTAATATGTCTGACAGACGCATCTTGTTATATTTCTGTTCCAGCTCTATGGCCTACTTTTTAACCTTGTTTATTAAATATTTCAAGATGGGGCTTGCAAGGCTTTCAGGAGAATTTTCTGAGTATTTCCAAGTTTTGGTTCCGGACCAGCATAACCAACTTGTTGGGTGTAGTTCTGTCTTCGCTTGCACTTTTTCATCCTATTAACCTGGAGGAATTTTTTAAATTTTTGTTTTTAATTCTTGTGTTGGTTTTCTGCTAGTTTAGGAGTCACCATCCCTGCGGGTATTTAAAGAAAGGTTAGATGTGGTACTTAGGGACATGGTTTAGTGGGTAGTAGGTGGTAGGGGGACGGTTGGACTAGATGATCCTGGAGGTCTCTTCCAACCTTAATGATTCCATGATTCTATCTTACTTACTTGCCAACAGTAGTTAGCTGTGGTGGTGGATGGACCTCCATGAGGGTTTCACATGTTTCAGCGAGTACTGTAACTATTACCCATCTAGTGATTGGTCAAAAGAAGCTCTTTAACTTTATTCTTCCCATCATTGGTCATACAGCCTGTGTATTTCCTTTGGATCTATGCTGGCTCTGAGTCAGTTAAGGACTTGGGCATAGAAGTAATTTTCTACCCGCTTATCTCCCTGAGCCAGATTACTAGGGACTTGGACAGATGTCATTGCTAGGAGCAGACTTGCCCCCATCAGTGACCGCTAGTCATTAGATGGTCTTAGCTGTCATAAAATCATATACTGAGATGCCACTGCTTAATGGTGAGAATTCTGACTATACAGCTTTCGTATTGCTGCAGGTTTGTGTTGAAGACTTTGGTCTTAGGGGCTTCTCTCAGTGGTAAGGTTCAGATACTTTGAATATAAGTGCAGAATTAACTAGTAAAATGGAATTTCTGGAATATGTTACATATTTTGTAAGTTTCATTATAGTACATTGTGTATCAACTTGCTGTGCAGTGATACCAAGTATTTAATCACATAGAGGTGAGATTCTCACTAGACTGTGAAATGTAATTTGAGAATCCATCAGTGAATAGTATTACACCCTGAGGCTTTTATCTCTAGTGCAGAGCCCTTGTTACTTAATAATCAACAGGGGGTCTCCAGGAATGCCTTGGAGCAGTAAGTCCCCCTACAGCCAGGCTCTAGCTTATAAACAGATTCTTTGCAAGTTGTTGGGAAGTGTTTCTTTATCTTTCAAAGTCCTACAATGAAGAAACAATTAACAGTGTCTTTTTGTACTTGTGTACAATTGTAATGTAGTAGGAGTTCATCGGGATTTACGCAATCATGGCTAACTTCTGTTATTTATTACATTAAGCAACTGGATTGGGCTAATTGCATCAGTTGAAGTTTCTGGAATGTAAACAGGGCTTTAGTGGTTGATTGCAACTGCATCATGTTTCAAAATTCTGGCATAATATTAAAATGTCTTAGAGTTGAGTATAAGTTCTAACCGATTTATCCATGATTTTAAGTGTTTTGAAGATAATAAAGCTGCTATAGTATTATATGTAATGGATTTGAAAAATTGTAAATCTATTAGCAACCAAACCATACAGGATAATAAATATAACTGGGAGACTTCACGGTTCTGGAATCCATATAAATTATTAATTGAAATCTGTTCGATCAAATCATACCATAATGATGCTGACAATGGAGTTAGCATTGCACCTTTTCCGCTTGGAATTCTTCATTGATTTCCCTCAACACCGTTTAAAGTACATGCATTCAGAGCTTTTGAGGAGAAGGAAAGCACAGAGAAGTGACAGCAGTCTAGGTGGAAGTCAGTTTTCTGGTTTTGTTCTTGTTCCTTCTAAAGGCATAGTTACAAATTTCTGTGGGGTAATGACAGTTTAAGCAGTCTTTACCTTTGTGTTCTTGTGCATTTTCTCACGCTGCCTTCTTTTTTAAGCTAGCCTAGCTTTTTTTTGCAGCCATCAAATGAATTCTTCATGAAACTGCTTTCATGAGATTTTTGCTTTTTTTGTTCTCTTACATTTCATCTGTTTAATTCCTTGACATGATTCACCAAATGTTGGCAGAACTATTTGTGTCATAATAAAAGAGATAGCATGGGATTGGAAATGAATGTTAACAGAAGTAGCCTTGGGCTGACTCTGTTTAGGTAACACTTCTGCTGAGTGTCTAACTTACACAGAACAATTGACTGGGTTTCTTATTGGAAACATTATCCAGAATTTTGCATATTTATCTCACTTGCATTGAGATGGCAAGAACCTAGTTATATCACAACAAAACTTTTATTGCTGTATCAAGTCTCAGTTTACTGATATATAATACATTTCTTGGAAGACTAAAAAAATGCTTCACTGACAAAAATACATTGCTGTTTCTGGCTCCTGGAAAACCAGAATGACTATTTATTTTACCATCTTTATCACCAATCATGTTGAATTTACTTATATATATTTTTAAATTTTTTCATTTACTGTTCAAATAAATGTGTTGCTGAGTTCCCCTCTTCTCAGTTTCTGTAAATTTACAGAACAGAAAAGTTTTCTTCTACAAGTAGTAAATATTACCACTTTATAACAGCTCATTTTTTCATAGGATATGTATTTAGAATATAAGACAATATAAGACGGAACTAATATTTTTCAGGAAAGTTTAGTAAACTCAATGTAGTTAAGATAAAGTTGTTGGGGTTTTTTTTTTGTTTTCTGTGCTTTATTTGAAATATAAACCTTTTCTTCCTTTCCACATCAGCTCAGGGTGGTTATTCTTAACTGACAGTAAAAAGCTTTTATCTTGCAATTTCCATGCTTTTTGGGAAGGCTTTTGTTTTGTTTGCCTAACCTCTTTGTGAGGTTGAACTTGAAAATTATGATGTATAGTAAGGCTGATTTACTCAGGGTTTTCTTAATTGGCTTGCTATGTATTGTGCTGAGGATGCAACAGTGAGGCAATATATGCTGATACATCAGACCTGCCACGCTTGCATGCTCCTTCATCTCAGCTGCATTTTCATCCCTTTCCTTTATACTGGCACTGTCAACTTTGTGACTTGTTGGTGTGCTGATTCAGCTGAACTTAATTTTTGAGGTTTTCATTGGTTTTGGCCGCATCAGTTACCTAAACCGTCTTGCTTCCTGGGTGAACAAATACCAGTGCTAGAGAAAGGAAAAGAGAAGAAGGTGTATCTGTGGAAGGGTATTGTGAAGCCTTAACTTAGATCTGTGTAACTTACTGTGGATTTCGGCTCCTGTTAAGGCCTTATTGGTAGAGAAATTATGCAAGTGTAAGAGATACTTAGAAATGCCTATGTATGTATTCTCATTTCGTCTGGAATTACTTTGATTGCTTTTAGGTTAAGCAAGTTTTTAAATTAAAAAAGAAGATATATAGAAAGTAGGGCGTGAGGAGGTATAAGATGTCACTGTCAGTAAGTCTTTGGTACTGAGCAGTTCATGCTGTGTTCTTATAGTAAGGTATGGTTATGTTACTTGTTTTCAGGAGGGTATCATGGGAAAAAACGAAGGAAAACAACATTTTATTTTTACACGTTTTCTGAGTTGTCACCTGCTTCCATTGAGAAAAACGAGACTTTTCAGTTAGTTGTTGGGGATTGTTGCTATTGAAAGCTCACACGACAGAATTTGGCAATGTATAGAACACAGAAAAAATGGTTGTGGTCTATACTCCCTGTGCTGCAGCAAGATAAGATCCCTGATGTACAATAATAGCATACTTTTCTTTGTTGGGTTTTATAGTTTTTTTCTAGTGTAAATTGTATTAAGTCACTATCATAGTTTATCTGCTTAAAACCTGTGTTACCGTCACATAAAATTTGACTTCTAAAATAGTCATAAAGTGTGAAATTAAGTTGCTTTACAGTTTAAGTATGCTTTAGTCTGTCTCCCGGGAGCAGTAGTTACTAATCCTTTAGTCACATGATTGCATAATGAAACAAAAATTTTAAACTTCAGGTGAAGCTCAGGTTAGCTCATTGTTCCCTGATGGATGGTTTGTGAGACCACTCATAGCTGCTTATGTCAACCTTGGCAACTCTACAGAGCAATTAATAATAACCTAGTGATGTAAAAACAATTAGCTTTTAATGAGAATTTAAAAAGTTACTTTAAGTGTCTATTTTTTCACTTGTGCTGGGAACACGATTTGAAAATAATAGTAAGAAAGCAAAATCACACACTCAAAATCAAGAAATAAGTTGAGTAAGGTTGCTTGGCAGATTAATTTCTTAGTACAATTGGTTTATCAATCATATGCTTATTTATTATTTTACTGTAATATCATTAAAAAATGAAATGTTCTGTGCACTAATTAACCTTCTGAGAGTTGAGTAACTGCAAGTGATCTCAGTTACAAAAGGTGGGTGCACAACTTGACACCCACGTGAAAAGTTCCGTTCAGGTTGACTTGCTCAGTATATGACAGCAGTTATGTAGAAGAAGCAGGGAGATTGCAGGGATATGTGCTAACTGGAGATGAACTGCCATGGTGAGATATTCTCCACAGTGAGACCATTCTTGCTCATTAAACACCTTTTCAAAACTACTGGACAAATTCTTGCTGCTCCTTTTTGGTGCAGAAGCCATCTCGTAAATAACAGTCAGTCACTGAGTTATTGCATAGTTACAGTTTGGTCTTTTTTGCTTCTATCCTCTTAGATTTGTTTCAACTTTGTTCAAGTAATAATTATTAAATTAAACTGCATTGGGGAAGTGATACAGATTAAAAATTAACTTTCCTCCTGACCGGTTATTTTCTCAGGGATAAATTTCTTGATCTGGTTCACAGCACAGCTATACAAACTCTTCCAAAACAGCTGGAAGAGCCAAGGAGGAAAGAGGCAGTGTGTGCTAAATGGGGCACTGCTGTTGAGAGAAATTCGCACAAAATGCAACTTGAGCATTTTTTAATCTTAATTAGAATTGAAAACTATAAGTCAATTTAATTGGGTCCTACCATTCTTATTTTACTTGAACTGAATTAGAAGATTTTTCATATTATTAGGTCCCTCACAGATTGGTAAGTTCACAACACATAGTGATAGCCTATTCCACTAGCCTATTCTCAACTAGCACAACTAAATCTGAAGGAAAGTGCCTGTGCATTCATTGCTGTTTTCCTGTCTGTTTCTTATTTTTTTCCAGTTATCTCTTACATTGCCTCAAGAAAATCTCTCTGCATTTCAATAACTTGCCAGTTAAAAAAAAAAGAAAAGAAAAACGTGTATTTCAGGTCAGGTTTTGTATGTTGTCTGTGAGTCACCACTACTTTAATTGAAAATCCCTAGTATGCTCAGGCTTGAACCACAGAATAAAATTAGACTAGTTAAGCAGGTTTTTTAATTCACTTAACCAAGCATATGTGTCTGTGTGATCATTTGGTTAAATTGGTATTGAATCTGTACCTTTTCTGTTGAAGTGTAGTATGAATTTGGCTGTGACTGAATAGTAATTTAGTTCTGATGTAGCTAATAACAGTTTTAATCATTTTCCTGATTGTGAATCAATTGGTTTAGGAAAAAAACAGCATTTAAAAGTGAGAAGCATCACATTATGGGGGCAAGCCAATGATGAGGAACTTTACACCTGATTTTCTTTCATACTTGGAGCCGAGGCACAATGCGCAGTGTTGCAGGCAGCTTCTTTGTAAACTCCACAATTTGAGGCTGAAGAGCTGAAAGGAAACTGGTGTGCTCCACTGGTAGCTGTTTTGTGCTTGGGAGTAAAAAATGGAAGCCAAAGGGCAGAAAACTACACTCCCCTGTTACCCTCCTGGTTTAAGCTATGCCTGCATATGTACAGTCTGAAAAGAAAAGCCTAAGTTTCTTCAGTGAGTTATGGTGAGGACTTTTTTTTCTGGAGAGAAACTCAGGCTCAGAGATCCTTGCAAGTACTTTGAGGGTGTTGTTTGCTCCAGAGAGAGACAATTCTGCAGATCTCTCTGCTTTGGGAGAACAAGGATTAAAGCACAGTCAGCACTTCACAATAAGAGTAGTTTACTTATGACTGCCTTTAGGAATGTATGGAAGGTCTCTGTTGAGAATTGCAAATTATAATAAAGAAACAAAGACTTATACAAGTTGTTCTGAACCATGTGGTGATGGAAAGATGAGAAAAGATATGGTTGAGCTGTTTTTGCTGATCACTCTGAATGCAAACATTTCTCATGCTGAATATGCTCTGTTCTACTTTAATGAAAAAAAAATAGAATTCAGAGGTTGGTTTGATTTTAGGTTTGATCGCTTTGGTTAAGTTGTGGCTTTTGGTTTAACTGACACTGGTGCTGCAGTGTTTCTTCCAGGATAGCTGTATTGGCTCGTCTCTCTTGGGATATATAAAGCATATGCCATCCTAAGGAGTTCTTCTGCCACCTTCTGTGCATAATTAGCTAAACTGAAAAAAATACTATGTCTTCTGTCAGCGTATTGTACCTGTATTAAGATTTTTATTGTCATAATTGCGTAAGGAGGGGAGGAATCAGACATTATATTTTTCACACATTTAGGTGAAACTCACCTCACCACTCACACGAGTGCTGAGGGAGCTGGCGGAAGTCATTGCTAGGCCGCTCTCCATCATCTTTGGTGAATCATGGGCAATGGGAGAGGTGCCTGAGGACTGGAGGAACGCAAATGTCACTCCAGTCTACAAAAAGGGCAAGAAGGAGGACCCGGGTAACTGCGGACTGGTCGGCCTCATCTCCATCCCAGGAAGGGTGATGGAACAATTTATC
>VWZZ01006928.1:573579-606716 GCA_013399095.1 Psophia crepitans
TCTGGAGTATTGTGTCCAGTTCTGGGCCCCTCAGTTCAAGAAGGACAGGGAACTGCTAGAGAGAGTCCAGCGCAGAGCCACTAAGATGATCAAGGGAGTGGAACATCTCCCTTATGAGGAAAGGCTGAGGGAGCTGGGTCTCTTTAGCTTGGAGAAGAGGAGGCTGAGGGATGACTGACCTCATCAATGTTTATAAATATGTAAAGGGTGAGTGTCGGGAAGATGGAGCCAGGCTCTTCTCGGTCTCATTAAGCGATAGGACAGGGGTCAACGGGTCCAACCTGGAGCATAGGACGTTCCATGTTAATATAAGGAAAAACTTTTTCACCGTGAGGGTGACAGAACACTGGAACAGGCTGCCCGGAGAGGTTGTGGAGTCTCCTTCTCTGGAGACATTCAGAACCCGATTGGACATGTTCCTGTGTGATGTGCTCTAGGTGGCCCTGCCCTGGCAGGGGGTTGGACTAGATGATCTTTTGAGGTCCCTTCCAACCTCTAATAATATTCTGTGAAATTACCTGGCAATCTTTTATGTTGTCAAATTGATCTAGATTTTGGCCTAAATGGAGTGGGAGGCAGATTCACTTGAATTGAAACAAGTCAAGTAGGAAAAATGTTAGACACATTGTACTGGTTTAATTCAGCCTAGGCATGTCAGAATTTAACTGATCCTAAATGCTGCCTACAAGTATAAAAGGGGAGGGGTGCAAAGGAAAAAAAACGACCATTTCTTAGTGTCAAAAGACAAAGCATGAAAAGTTTGTGTTTGTTTAAACCAGCTTAATTACATTTTGCCAAAATTTTATAATTTATGTTAACAGGAAAATTTCTCTGAGAGCCAACACTACATTTCTGCTAGGCAGCTCTGCTGAAATAGCTGTGCCTGCATAACTACTGGCAGTCACTTTTCCCAGGATTGTTGAAATTACGCATGTTGCTAGCCTGGTGCAGCTGTTGTAGATGAATAAAACTCAGGGTGGGCAAATGCTCTTACTTTTCTTTCCCCCCTCTCAGATAGATCTTCTTCCATTTATCTTTTCACATGTTTTTCATATTTATTTATAGTTTTCTTGATTCTTAGTTGCTATTTTGACACGTTACCAAGCTTTTGGTGAAACAGAAGTCACCGTGTAACACCATGTTTTCCATAGAATTGTATAGAAAGAAATCAAAACCATGGCTTTTTTCTGTCTAGTTTTATATTTTGGGGAAAAAATTTAAAAGCTTCAGGAACTGAAAAAAATTGTAATGTTCACAGCTGATTGGAATGCATCTGGACATCAATTCTTGAGCTTGCATTATGAGTTTTAGTGGCATGGGTTTTTTTTGAGCATGTTTTTAAAACTCTGTTGCTTTGTTAATAGTTGTGTGGCTTTGTGACATAATTTAGCTCTTTCCACTAAATAATAGATTATTTTCAATAAACTTAACCATATATACAAGCATTCTAAGGTTAACAGCAAGATTACATCTTATGTATCGCTCCTATTTTTACATTGATATAATTTGTCCTTTTTCACAACAGAAAAATTCATTTCTTCGTAGTTAGTCCATGCTCAACTATTGTTCCAAATACCTTTTTTTCTATTTAGAGAAAAGAGTGTAGGTTCTTAATATCTCCATTTGTGCAAATCATTATTGTAGCCAATTTTTATTTCTCCTTACTGACTGTTTGCCCTCCACATTTGCACAAAATACAGAAATCATTTAGAAATCTAATCCAGTTCTTTATTGTGCCATAGGCCCTCTACAATTTGTGCTGTGTGATAAATTACCTTATTTTTGAATATGGTTCAGTGTAACTTTTCAATTTGTCAGGACATTATTCTGAATACAATTTTAAGCTACACAGCTTACTTGTAAGACTGTCTGATGAGAACATATCAGCGGCCATATTGTGTGCGAGGCTCCCTATATGTGTTAAAATCACCCCTGAGATGAATGTTGTAGCTCAACAAAATTGTCTCATTCAATAAATAGTTAAAAGCTAGACTAGGAGACATTTGTGGGAGAAAGATGTTTGTCCACTGTCTATGTGAAATGGTCTAGTGCTGTGGTTTTCAGTATTATTCTATTTGGGGAACTTGTGGTATTTTTGGTCGCCCTTTTTATAGTTAATTTAAATCTGTTGTCAAAAGACATGCTCTGGTAAGTTGATCCTGTTACTGGTGGTTGTTCTGGTACCTCTGGTGTTCTTTGGAGACTTCAGGTGGAAGTGTTTCAGTGAGATTTTGGTGGCTTGACAACCTGAGACAGCTTAGCTCATCACCCAGTGAGGCCTGGAAGGCAAGAATACAAACCACGAGGGAAAGGGTATAGGATCATGGCAACCAGCAGTTTGATTGCCTCTGGCTTCTGTCACGTAGTTGCCAAACACTGTTGTTTGGGGGGAAAAAAAACCCCAAAACTCAACAAACCAACAACTTTAAGATGGCATTAATACCAAAAGCATTATTTCTCCTGCTTTCTATGTGTTTACATCCGGTATAACTGCTTTGCTGAATTCATTAAAGGCATTTGTGTGACTGGGCAGTGAATGGGGTCACAGAAAAAACTCAGAAAAAACCCTGATTTTCAGGCAGGTTTTATTACTCAACTGTTCATGTAGCACATGTGAGTAGAGGATTGAAAAAATGGGAATGACTTTGGGGATGATTCAGTTGTTCTTCTATGATATTGATGACTTCTGATCCCCGTGGTTTTATCTATCATTTTGCTTTGTTGCATGCATTAAAAACGTAAGAAAAATTAAACATGTTAAACCAGCTCTGTTAACTTTCACTTGTATTTTGTCAAGATTGTTCTATGATTGTCTATTACAGCTGATTGCATACTTGTTTCTTTTGGAAAACGTCAGTAAGTTCTTTGAAATTGAGCTGAACATTCCACATTCGTTTGGAAGCATTTAAATGTTTTTCTGAGAAAATGAAGTTGCAAATGCTTGTGTTTTTATCTAGGATATTCCTGATGAGTTTGTCAGTGATTGTTTTTTTAAAAGTGTATTAACTCTTTTAAGGCTGTAAATAAATCCTTCTAAATATTCTAATGAATGCAAAACGGTGACCAAATAAAAAAGATTAATTAAAAATCTTTGAAGAATTTGAATAGTTTAGTGTAATTGCAGAAGTGAAGCAGACACGATGGTCATCATAGTAGATATTAATTTGATAGAGCTATGTCTCAATTTCCTTGTGATTTTTTTTTTTTTTAATTGCACATGTTTCATAAAATGCAATTCAGAGCCATCAGCACACGTACTCCCTTCTGCCACCTTTGTTACTTGGGATAGTCACTTCAGGCACAGATGGAAGCTGTGACTTACTGAACTGCTCTTTTAATTTGTTTGTTTGACGTGAGAATGATTTTAAAGTTTATGACATGAATTAGCATAGCACTCTGCTAAACTACAGAAATAGTTGTTCTTACACTTTAAAAGATACTAAAATTTGAGGTGAGATGAATGACCAGAATACTATGGGGGGAAAAAAAAAAAGTTAAACTAAATTACTGTATTGAGAATTCACTTAACAGTGACATTACTTAGCAGGTCTGTGCTTCCAGTTTTGTCAGTGACGGGGTGAAAGGCAATTGAGAATTTTTATTCTGTTCAGTGAAGGAGTGTGAATAATGAACCATAACATTGTTTGAATGTTATTCATTGATATGCACTCTTCAACCATATTGCTTGTATCTGTTGTAGATCCTGGCTCTGCCGAACGCACAGCACAAAAAAGGAAATTTCCCAGCCCTCCACATTCCTCTAATGGCCACTCACCACAAGATGCATCAACAAGTCCTATAAAAAAGAAAAAGAAACCTGGTCTATTGAATAGTAATAATAAAGAGCAGGTAAGAGAAGTCATGGTCTTGTTACGCTAGAGTATGAAACAATGAAGGATGTGGAGAGAACTGATCAGCAGTTCTCTCCTCTTTACGAAGCTCCTTTTTTGCACTCTAAGAAGTGGATATTAATTTTTTGAATGCAGTGAGTGTAGGAGTTGGCATTGTAAGCTGAATTTGGATGTTCTTTAATTTTGTTTTACGTCTGTATGATATCACCTGTGTCCTTATTTTTGATTTCATAAAGCTAAGATGATGTATAACCAATAAATGCAATTTTGAATAAAAGGATGATGAAGGAATACAATAACAATAATAGCTGTTATTAATTAAAACCACTAAAAGGAAGTGTTCAGTGGCATGATATCCTAGATTAAGAAAGATTTCATAATGTCAGTGGAAGTTCCTCATTTGTTGTCAGTCCTACTGCCAGTAATTGACAAAAGTCCAACTCCTTCCATGGTAATCTGCAGATTCCCTCCCCTTCCTTTTAAATTGCTGAGCAGTGTACGCTACTAATAAACTAGTTATATCAAAGGGTCACACTGACAGTACTTGTCAGTCTTCATGCTTGAAACCTTATTTTCAGTGTCTCTGAATAATGACTTTATAGCATTTCTTGTAATTCTTAGAATTTGACTCCAGAAGACTGACATTTCTGATTCATTGTACAATGCAAGTGAAAGAATTATATAAAGTGTATTGAGTAGCAAATGCTGTAAACGACCTGCATCTTGGAGGAGTTTACATGACAGCAGTCCTTAGCTTTATTGAAATTATTTCTCATCTAATTTAATAATGACATGGCTGTGTGTTTTTCAAAGTGCTTTTGCGTGTCAGTGATCATATTTTTTTGCCAGGATCATATAAACCCAGATTTAAGCTTGGTGTTAAGAGCACTTTTTCCTGGTGTAACAGCATCCACATTAAATATTATCCTGGTACAATTGCACTGATTAAGAAAGAAAATGAAGTTCCCTAATCACTGCAGTTGTCCTGGGACAAAGACTGTGAATAAATCCTTACAGTGTCAAGCGTATTTTATATAAGGGTAATTGAGAGGTCTAGTAATACCCAAACATGTTGCCCCACTGAAGTCTGACCTTCTAACTCTGCAGTGTAGAGATAATTCTATCAACAGTAGAATTGAGTTTTAGTGTATTAATTTCCCCTTTTTATTCATGCATTTAAAAATGTATGTGAAAACACAATTGCAGTTGCTGAATTTGATACATTCCCCATGGTAAATCCTTTTCTGTTTTCCAGATATCTCAAACCTGTAATATTACAGGATAGAATAAAGTTGTATATGTAATGAAGCAATCAGACTTGCTGATTTTGCTGTATATGTTGCAAGTTAGCAAGAAAATATCAGTTTAGTTTTGTTCAGCTTTTACAAGTTGTTTTTAATTTAATATTGTCTTGTGTATCAAATTTGAAGTGGCCATGCCTGAAGATTATGGTTTCTAAAGTAGGGGCAAAACCCTGCTCTATATGGTAGCAGAAGTTGTAAAGATTCTTTCACTACTGAACAGAGAGTTAAGCATACAGTTACTTGTTTTGCCCTCAGGTTAAGTTTGAAGTATAATGTAGCTGATAGCTGTGGTTCTAATTGGCTGATAAATCCATTTTGAGGTATGACAACGTCACTGGAAATCTTGAACTTAATATTCTAGATTACAAAGTCTGTAATATTTGAGTATTTCAAGACACCATTGCTAAAGCTATAGTTGCATGAAGCTTCGTATTACATGTTGTGGATGCAGTAACAGATCTTCAGAATGGTGCAAACAGGTATTTAAAGTGTTAAATACAAGCAAAGAATTATGGAATGGTAGAATGTAGCTGCGACAGGTTAAAAATCAGGAAATTTTGACACTTAATTTGGTCAGTTATAATGCAGTTGAAGTTGTCAGCTTGTTTTACTACTAGCTTCAATATTAATTCAAACTCACTATAGTGATCTTTTTCTCCCCCAAACAGCACTAAAATACTGTTGTGTTTTCTTCAGTTTCTATGTCATTCTACAGGTCTTAATAACTTTATTAAATACTTTAAAACAAGCTACCACCTATTTGAGCTTGAATTGGCTAGTTGTGAAACAGTTGAGAAAATGAAGCTTGTCTTTCATAACTGCTAAAATTTAAACACAAAAATTTTACTCTGATTAGAAGAAGTGAAAAGGTCCTTTGATGCAGTTGAATCATCCATTTTCTGTTTTTTAGTTTTGTTGTTTGTGTCTTTTTTTCTCTCAGAACCATTTATTTAATTTTTTGTTTTTCTTAAACTTGCTGTAGACAAAATAAGGTGATAAATGTCCAAAAGCATCCTTGAACAGAGAATTAGTTCCTGTCATGCCCTGGCAAAAAGGGACTTCAGTTCAGGTGTTACGAGCTGATTTCTGTGGAATAGCTTCACAGGTTTTATATTTGTCTTAAAGCAGTATCTTTGATTCTTAGGAAGTTAGTATGGACATACTGCTTAAACCCACTTCGAAGTCAGAATATGTATTAAATTTTTGTGGTAATTTCCTTCATCTGTAGTTGAGGAAATCCCCCATAGCTACATCTCCACGTATACACTATTGAGATTTAGCTCACAGCTGTGTTGCATATAGCTGCAAACAAAACATATTTCCACACTGTAAATGGTAATTTTCCCTTCTTCACTCTGGGCTTTGTATCTGTTTGATTGTAATAGTAATGCATTTGAAATTTAGTTAAAGCCTTATGCTCCCCCCTCTTATTCCACAGGATCTCGTAGAACCTTCCTTCTGAAAGTCTTGTCATGTGTTAAAATATATATACAGAGAAAGTACAGAAAATAACAGGTTGCCCATTTCCATGATGGGAACGAAGTATCTTTTTAGTAGCTGTATCATCTGTAAAGTAGAAAAAAAAACACCACCAAAACTGACAGAAATTCAAGTGAAATTTTAGGTAGCATAATGCTTTGGGAATGTTTGTGGGTAACATCCTTTCTTTGCCTAAAATATTATACGGTGTTAGGTAAATGTAGATTATATATCTTCTGGTGTATCTTTTGAGATATAACATCTTCAACTGTGTTGTCACTTCTGTGCCATCTAATTTGACCTTGAAGGTCCTCTATTCATGCAAATAATTAGCCCTTGCCCTTTGTAACTTCAGAAATCTAGAAATATCATGGTCCAAGCTGGCATGCTGGGTTTCTGGTGACATTAATTTGTGCCCTATGTGACTGATTTTGTACAGGATGCTGCAAAGGTATGGAACATGCCTATGCTTGCACTGTTCTATGAGTCACATGGGCATGTGACAGCTCAATGGTTTAAAAACTTGAAGATGTGGAAATGGTGCAGGATGCATGCAAAATTACCTGTGACCCAAACAAAATGGTTCTGCAAACTACTACAAACTTTAGGTATCTGGGAAGCCATTTTATCCATCCCAGGCTCTTCACTTCTTGTGTTTTGGCATCAGCTGTGTCATCTTTGAGCTTTTCTGGGGCTCAAGTGGAAGACTAGTTCATGTAGTTTACAAAGTTAACGCCGTTTTCTAGTGCAGGCAAACCAGTGGAGATCGTGAGTCTCAAATTCTGATATGCATTTAAATGGTGGATTAGATCTCTCCCAGTGTTCGTGCTCCTGTAGCAGAGGTGGCTGTTCAGGATGTGAATTTCCTCCTTTGTCATCCTACTCTACAGTTTGCCTTACTAATCAAAATCAGTTGCTTGCCTCATTGTACAAAGTTGTGAACAGCTGCAACTCAGGACAGATTTGCATGGTGTTCAGCTTCTTACTTCAGGACTAACTTCTTCAGTTGTCGCAGGTTTAGCCATCACTAAATATCTCAGCATTTAGCTTGCACAGCCCCATGGAATTCTGAGTTTAGAGGACCTAATCGCTTCTTTAGCAATAGTTCTTTCTTGAAGCTAGAAGTGTTTACTGACTTTTGTTGGATTGCATGTCTGCCCTCACTTGCCACAACAATTTATTATCAGTCTTGAGTGTCAACTGACATTTGACAATCTGAATGAGAAGTAAACTTCTATATGAAAGATTTTGTGCAATGAATGAAATACTGTGCTTGCATAAATGTTAATCAGACGCTGTAAACTGCTGTTTGCTTATATATTATGAATATTATTATTTGAAAAAATGCAAATTTGTTTTGAAACCAAACCTGTTTTTCTTGCCTACATTTCAGTCAGAACTAAGACATGGTCCGTTTTACTATATGAAGCAGCCACTCACCACAGACCCTGTTGATGTTGTACCACAGGATGGACGGAATGATTTCTATTGCTGGGTTTGTCATCGGGAAGGCCAAGTCCTCTGCTGCGAACTCTGTCCTCGGGTTTATCATGCTAAGTGTCTGAAACTGACAGCGGAACCAGAGGGGGATTGGTTTTGCCCAGAATGTGAGGTTAGTTTAATATAAGGAGTGGATTTCTTTATTGTTTGTGAGATATAAGCAGCTTTTTTTCATTCTGAAATGTTTCTGGTTTATTCCTATGTTGCCTCTTGGTAAAGGTACCAGAAAAATTTGTACATAAGGGGAGGCATCCATCGCTGCTTCACCACTTCTGTGTGTATACCTGGATTGTGTTTGCCTTCTTACCACGAGTCTTCAGCTTCCTTTGTGTTTCCGTCTCTAGAGAAGGCATCATTTCAAAGAGTGATCTCTTCATCAGGCACCTCTAATTCTGAAAACATTCTGCCGTTTTGACTAATTTAACTTGTGCTTCTTCTAGTGAGCTGGTCAACTCTGCAGCAGTGCAGAAAAAAAATTGCACTGTAGGGTCTACAGAAACAAGTGGGTATTTTATTATTACTGTTTTTCTGTAGGGCTGAAGAAGAATTTAATTATTCCTTTCTAATGATTCCTTGGGAGACAATAGTTAGCATCAGAGTATCTTTAATGAAAACAAATTGTTTTATCCCATGTTTTTCTTTGATCGTTTATTGTATTGGAGCCCAGGTACCTTTCTCATTTGTTAACTTTTATGCGAAACTGCATTGTATTTGGGAATTTTATGTATTCACACATTCACTTTGCATGATCGTGAAGATGATGGATATTTTTCTGGTATTTTCTTTTTTTTTTTTTTTTAAAATAACATACCTAGAACAAAATCCAAGTAAAATAAGCATCTGAAGTACTTGTCGTGCATCATCAGAAATGTTTTATTTCTTCTAAGATAGTTATTATCTTCCATTTGAATGCTAGAATGCTTCAGTGGAGAAAAAATTATCTAGAAATGTTTGCTGACAAAATATTTTTTAATCCTAACTTCTAGAAAATCACAGTTGCAGAATGCATAGAAACACAGAGTAAAGCTATGACAATGCTCACCATTGAACAGCTATCATATTTACTGAAGTTTGCACTACAGAAAATGAAACAGCCAGGGGTAAGGAAATGCTTGGATTTGTTTTGGTTTTCTTTAATGCTTGGATCATATGTTCGTTGTAATCCTGAGTCTTCCTTCTTTTTGTGGATTATGAACCTAGTTTATTTTGTTAGATTTTATGTGACAGTGTCTGCTACCTGCTAGTACAGACAGATTAGTTTAGGCTGTATATACTGCTCTGGAGTGCATTTAAAATGTAGTTTCTTGATGTAACTTCCGGACATAGTTTCAGTAGGTGTAGTGAAAATACATTGTGGCTTTCCAGTGGGATGTGCTGGTTTCTCACTCACTAAAAGTGGACAATTTTGTCTCTGAGATACAAGGATAATGAGGAGACATGATCTCTTATCAACACAGTTATATGGGCAGGAACCTTAGGCACAGACACTGTTACATTATTGAATATACCTGTTGAAAACTTAGCTTCTATCTATTAGTGAAAATTGTTCTTAGCACAAGTTAGCTGTATCATACACTTCTAAAATGCTGAAGAAATTTTCCTCAGTGTGGTGAAAATCTGTGAAATTAATTTTCACACAATATGAACCTGCTGTTCTATGAATTTTTGTCACAGAGGTAAAATTGGTTTTCCTCCAACTTGTACTCATCTCCATGTGCCTGTCTTAGTCTCACTTCTCAAAATCACCATGCCTCAAAGTTTCAGCTATTGCAGTCACTCATTCTTGCTTCAACATTTCTGGTCAGTTGTTCTTCACCATGCAAGCGTGGCCTGGTTTTCACATGTGTGAAGAAAACAAGTCAAATTACAACATGATCAATTACCAAGAGTTGTGTTAATGCCCGTTGCCTTCTTGTTTCTGTATGTAAGTTAGAAGAGCATGGAGAGTGTCTCTCTGCCTGCATAGTTGTAGTGAAATATGTTGAAAAAATCAGATTGGTGAATCCTGGGCTGTCTGCAACTCTGATGTCTCTATAACAACTATTTTAGCAGAACAATAGTGGCAATTCCTGGGAAGATTACTCTTATGTTCTTAAAGGTTTAGTCTCTTGGAATGGTTTTACTCTGGAGTGGTAAATACTATCCTATTAGGTGGAGCCATTAGAAGCTTTAAATGCTGCTTTTCAGAAGCAAAATGTCAGTGTTTATATTGAATTCTCCAAGTGTTTTGAAAATGTGGTTAGAAAGCTAATGTTTAATGAATGCCTTTGAGATATTTTGCTCTTTAGGCATTTTACTAATAACCTGTTGGTTTGGTACATGAGTAATTAATTGGTTGTGTTTGAGGAATTGCAGTCTCTCCACATTACCAGATAAAAATTAGAGTCCCACTGATAAAAGTTTGAATGTGTTTCCATTACCAAGCCACCATTGTTTTGAAAGTTATGATTCTAGTGAGAGTCTGAAAAACAGTATTTGTAAGTGTGGTGAATTGGAAATTTAGTAAAGTGTCTTTATTCTGCTAAAAACTTCTGTTGAGCCTCATCTGATAATCCTCACAAAAAACCCCAAATGTAAATAATCGTAGCACATTTTACAAACCCCCTAACTTCTGCCATTCATTACTTCCAGCATATGAAAAATCAGTTAAGCGAGACCTTTTAGTTCCTCTTGTTCTGCTAATACTTTATTACCTCACAAGATTTTAGAATTACTTTTAAAGAATTTTGTCTGATATCACAGTTAGAAGTAGTTTTAGAAAAAGAATGAGTATTGTGTCATTGATGAAACTGTTCAGTATTAATAAGCAGTGTGTTTTGTTTTATTCTAACAGACAGAGCCATTTCAAAAGCCAGTTTCACTGGATCAACACCCAGATTATGCAGAATATATCTTTCATCCAATGGACCTTTGTACATTAGAGAAGGTTTGTATAAAGCAAATGGAGGAAGGCCCCTTGAGTTTTGAGTGCTACCATTAAGATTTCTGGAGTGTTTAATGGGGGCATGGAAAGGTTGCTTGAAATTATTTTGATGCTTTTTTGTTGTTGTTATAAATGCCAATTCAGTTACAGCTTAAAAACAATCATATGTCAACTGAAAAAGTCCAATATTTTGTCTGAACCAGTAATAAACGCTCAGGAAAAACAGTATGAAAAAGACCAGCTTACACTGATGACTTGCTCCTGTGTAAATTCATCTAATTCCAGGAATGATCCAGTGGGGAGACTTCATTAACCAAAGTTTGTATTTGATCATCATCTTTGTAAGCGATTAACGAATCACTGGTCCATTAATTCTCCATGTCCTTACAATGGAGGTTGATACCCGTATGATACAAATGTGTAGCAAATCCACGTGACTGATTTTATCTAATCAAATTACTTTACCCGGGGGTTAGACTGGAATATCAAACATCCTGTCTTATGTACTATGACCAATATTTTTTCCTGGATCTTGTAAAAATTAAAAAATAAAAATTCTGTGAAGACATAATATGTCAGTAGAAGAAAGCAAGGGCGCAATTTTCTGACGAGACATCAAATGGAACACTGTTTCAGGAAGTGAACGTTTTTTTCACAGAAGTTAAAGATGCTGATCTAAGTAATTATTAGATTTAATTTAGGCAGTTTGTACATTCTTAGGACAGTCAAAAGGCACCCTATATTTGACAGATTCTTAACTATTTAGAATCACAAGTCTTACAATAAATAACTTGTCAGTATTATTAATTGTGTAGGACTGATAGGGAACAATGTTCAGGAAGAAGCTGTCGCTTTACTCATTTCTGTTTCCTGATTAATTCTTAATTTTTTCTTTACAGAATGTTAAAAAGAAAATGTACGGTTGCACTGAAGCATTTTTGGCTGATGCCAAATGGATTTTGCACAACTGCATTATTTACAATGGGGGTATGTGTTTGTATGTCCTTACATCCTCAAATGTGAAACTCGAAAATAGTTAGTCATAGAGCAATTTGTAGACTTCTAGTTGGCAAATGCTGAAAATGTCTTCCAGTTAATGACTATAGTGTCTGAACACAACGGCATTAATTTTTAACAACTGGCATACATTAAACTGTAGGACCAAATGCAGCCTGTGCTGCCACTTGCTCATTCTACCTTAAAATGTTTCAGATAAGTTAGAATCATAGAATGCTTCGGGTTGGAAGGGACCTAGTTCAAAACTCCAAGTTGTTTTAGCATTTTCCATTGTGTAACTTTTTATAGGAGACTTTAATAGAGGTGATGATACAGTGTGTATCACCACTGAAAGGGTGTCTCAGTGGTGGGCAGGCTGCAACAGGCTTCAAAAAAGAACATTTAAAGGTTGTTATGATGATGTGTTGAGAAGACAAGTGCCAACCTTCTGCTTTTGCAAGCATGGTGTTGATCCATGTGTATTACATTGTCTCCTTACATGTTCTCTTTTGTCTTTAATGTTAACTTTTACAACTGAACCCTGTTGATTTTATCATAATTCTAGCATAAAAATTTTCTTGGTTAAACATTTTATTGTTTCCTCAGGAAATCATAAATTGACCCAAACAGCGAAAGTAATCATCAAAATCTGTGAGCATGAGGTATGTGTGCCCCAATTAACTTAATTGTTCTGTATTTTTAAATGTTCAATTTCATGTATTTGTGAGTGAAATATGTGTTTTCTAATATGTGTATTGTGTAACTAATTTTTGTAGGCTTTCTTATATATGCATATCCGTGGCCTACAGAATGATTTTTGGCAAGGGAATTGCTAATGTGTCTTCCATTAGGATATTCACCATCTATATTTAAGCCTTGCCAGGGGAGAAGAGGGAGGGCGGTGGAGGGAAGAAAGTGGGTGTATGGATTCTGCGGAAAGACACCTATCTTCCAAATAAATATTTGGTGTTGGAAAAAGAGACCCACATCTTCTGATTCCTGGATGCATTTTCATGGTTCTTTTCCTGTATCAATATGAATTCCATATTCATATTCAACATGACTGCATGCATTCTTAACGGATCATTTGCACTGATTTTGTTTCAATGGCCGTCCATAATGTTAAGTATTACAGATACTTACTCATCTAAATGTATATTTGAACATTTATGTACATTATCTGATCATCTGACCCTTTATAGAATTGCTTTCTCCATCCCTGGGTTGACACAGTGATATGCACAATTCGCATAAATTCTAAGAATTTATCAATTCCTAACAGAAAAAAATACATGTATAACCTGAGCCTGATATCTTAACTAGTTTATATGAGCATAAGGAGTAAAATATTTTATTTTTTGTTCTGCGTAAATTATGAAATTAAATGGCGAATTGAAATTATATTTTTGGCATTGGAGTAAATAATGATAAATAATTCTTTATCACTGGAATAAATACAACATCAAACAAAGGATATATTTTTTTTTGACTGGAGTAAATGACAGTAGCATACAGTTTGAAGAGGCATGTGAAAATATGACTGATTTATTAACTGGAATGTGTATGTTACAGCACTAGAAAAAGATGGATGTCTGTGAAGCCAGTGTTGATTTCACAGCAAGTAAATGTTCATTTATGACCACAAATTTGTGGGAAAATGATGCTAGCAAACTTGACAGGCTAATGTAATAATGCTGATCACAGTTTGGACTCTGTTTAAGCCCTTTGATAACTGTTTGATTTTTCTTTTCAGATGAATGAAATTGAAGTATGTCCGGAATGTTATTTAGCTGCTTGCCAAAAACGAGAAAATTGGTTTTGTGAGCCTTGTGTAAGTTAAGGATTATGGTAGTCTAGCTAATACATCCAACTAGCAGTTCTCGTTTAACTGTTGCTTGTTATCCACCCCTTTATTTTAAACCTGTGGTTGGTACTGAGTCAAGGAAAGCTGCTGTAGTTTACCAAGTACCTTGTGCTTGCACATTGTGGTCTTTGTGGAGTCAAACTACCAAGATGTTTAGCTCTGTAAGATTGCATGCTTTCACAAAAGGATTGGTTCAGTCAGAAGTAACTGTGAAGGGTGTCAGCAACCAGTTTGTAACTTCTCGATCCTCAAATATAAGATACCTGCTCCTCGGTCATCTGTGCTTGCATGTGGTATTTGCACTCAGGGTAAGATTTCTGAAATGTGAATGTCTCTTTCTGGAGGTGTAAATCTGAAAATTTAGACTTGATTTTCCATTCATGACCTATTAATAGGTTGTCTGTTTCCTGGTTTTGTTTAATACTGCATCAAACTTGGGAAGACTCCCTAAGATTCTGAAGTAGAAGTGTATAATCCATCAAATTCTGTCTTGGATTTAAGTGAAAGTTGGAGAATTTGAACGTTTGGCCCTAGCCTAACTCACATTAGACTATATATTCAGAGAGACCTAATAAAAAATAAATTAATTTAGAAGTGCAATTACGATGTGTTTAATTGAGGTACTAAAGTTTTATGTAATTAAAAAAACCCCTATTTTGTCATCTTAGGATTTATTATATATATATCAAGTATATAGCAAAATGAAAAGTTGGTGAGTGTCTTGTGCATCTGTATTGAATCTAATACATACAAGTTAAAAAAAAATCATGACGTTTATCAGATAAGGTAATATTGCTTGTGTTTTCTTACTGTGCATTTTGCCTCTTCCTCTAGAGCAATCCCCACCCTTTGGTCTGGGCTAAACTCAAAGGCTTTCCATTCTGGCCTGCTAAAGCACTGAGAGATAAAGACGGGCAAGTTGATGCCCGTTTCTTTGGCCAACATGACAGGTGGGAATTTAACCAAAGGATATCTTTGGCTGTACTTACCAAATTCTTGTAATTCTGTGCTCTTGGAGTTTTTGGATCCTGTCTTTTGCACCTTGACCATAATAACCTATATAATACTTTAGTATACACCATCTTACATTCTACAGACATCATGTAAGAAACTAAGTCATGTGTTTGTAAGATTAATACATATATAATTTCAGTGAGTATGCAAGTTAATTCCTGTGTCTGGTTTTGTGCTGCAGAGAACTGTAGCTCTTAAAAGTGGAAGAGACATATCAAGTTGTTTGTTGTCTAAACACTATGGGAATAAAGACACAATTGTCGATTTTAAAAATAAAGAAAATATAATCTGTGTTGAAAATGCCAGTTTTGCTCTGAAATGAGTTTTCTGTACTTGTGAACTCTTTGCATGAAAGAAAGCCATGATGAGTCCAAGTTGATTTGTCATAAATCGAAAACATAAATGTATGCAGTAACAAAAACAAGTACTGTAAAAAAAACCAACAAACCTGCATAGGGCCATGAACTAATTAAATTCAAAGTTCCTGGGATTTTAGTATCTTGGAAGGCACAGTTTTAGAGTCTGCCTCGTTTTATGATAAATAAAATCTGGCCAATACTTACTGATAAAACCTTTCCTGGCATTGAGGAGTTTGATTGCCCTGGTATGGGGTGTAAAATAGAATATTATATTTTTAAGAATGTACTTGTGAAATCTTTTTTTCCTGACCTACTTTTTACGTTTTTCTACTAAATATGACAGATGGAAAGACTGTTTAGTTATGGTCATCTTACAGTTACAAGGACTATTCTAATTAGGAATATTTTGTCATATTTGACCAGTGTTTATTAATGTTTTGTATGTTACTGATTAGAGTAAAATAAGCTAGTGATAATCTATGACGTGTAATTTACTTCGCTTACCAAAACCAAGCACTGCAGTATTAAAAGAAGGTAGAGATGTTTTTTTGAAATGGTCTGAGGTGTGCAGATCTTCATGAGTAGGTTAAAATAAATTAGTATGTGAAGATTTCCAATGTCAATCCACAGCATGAAATGTAGTTATCTTTTATGTTTCTGTTTTATATATAGGGCCTGGGTTCCAATAAATAATTGCTACCTCATGTCTAAAGAAATTCCTTTTTCTGTGAAAAAGACTAAAAGCATCTTCAATAGTGCAATGCAAGAAATGGAGGTTTATGTTGATAACATTCGTAGAAAATTTGGAGTATTTAATTACGCACCTTTCCGGACACCATATACTCCCAATAATCAATACCAAATGTTATTAGACCCTGCAAACCCAACTGCTGGAACTGCAAAGACAGACAAACAAGAGAAAATCAAACTGAACTTTGATATGACAGCATCGCCCAAGATTCTGATGAGCAAATCTATGCTGAGCAGTAGTACTGGTCGTAGGATTTCATTGACGGATATGCCACGGTCACCAATGAGTACAAACTCATCAGTTCACACTGGATCTGATGTTGAACAGGACGCGGAGAAAAAAGCAACTTCCAGTCATTTTAGTGCCAGTGAAGAATCCATGGACTTTATTGAGAAAAATACAGGTAAAAAAAAAAGGTGGGGGTACAGGACTTTGTGTTTGGTTAATTAATGCACTAGTTTTACTCTATGTACTGTTTAAAGACAGATTGTATTATGACTCATTTTATGAAGAAATTTTAGGAAAAAAGATGGCTTTATCTTTCAGTATCACAGATGAACTAATAACAGTCCTTCCTGTCACATTGAGCAGGAATAAATAACCTTGAAAAGTGACCAAAACCCTTCAATTTAAATAGCAGGAAATAGTTGTAACTGTCAAAATGAATGAAGAGTTGGAAGTAAATTCAAAGTGTTAGAATGGTCATGATTAGGAAGTATTCTATTTAAAACTTAATAGCACTTTTTCAAGGCAATGAGCTTAATTTGTAGTGTTCCCAACTGAATAGCTTAAAATATGATAAAACTACAGTTTCACAGGCAGAGCGGATAAAGCAGAAAAGGAGCGTAGAAGACAGAATTTGGACTTCTCAGACTTATAACGTAGTCAACGACCAAATGATAGCTGATTTTGTGACACGCAGGCAAACTACTTTCTTTTATGGACCAAAAAAACTAAGATAAAGTTCATCACTGTCTAAAAGAACTGATGCAGTATATTAATTAATGTCTTGTCTTTGTGTAGGAAAGTCAGTCAGTATGTTCCATTGCAATTTTTAGATAAAATGCTGTTATTTATTTATTATAATCTTTCTAGCCAATAAAGGCTAAGCTGTTCAAACTCTTTGGGTACAAAACTGTCTTGTGATATGATTCTGTCCATCTTAAAGTGATAACAAACTACCTGTATGAATTTAAATACATGAAAATACTTGGATTTTTCAGTAGAGTAACATGTCAAAAGGAATAATTCATTTTATACATAAATTGACATGTATGTGTGTATAGCTCTTATACATAAGGTGTAGCTAACAGGTACTGGTTTGTGTCTTAAAATACAGAGCTTTTGTTATATCACATTATTTCTTTACAGTAGTGCAGATATTCGTGGACAGATTATTTTGTCAGATAAAGATAAAAGATGATGACAGATGTTATCCTAGTGCTTTGGATTCTTGAGTATCATTGCTGTTCTGGCAATGATAATTTTTCGTTTAATTTGTTGAACTTTTCCTCAGGCCTTACTGTCCTCTATCCTAGTGCACAGGAATGCTGGCCTGGGCTTAACAGCAGTTAAACTAGGATATTCGGTTTCCCGCCTGGCATTTCTAGTTGTATGTTGTTACAAATGCTAACTTTTGTTATATTTACTTTATGTATAAAATTAGTTGTCCTATTACTGGAATCTGTGTGTTTCAATTCAAATGTAAATTAAATTACTTGTTTGCTGTAAAAAGTAATTCAAGTAGTGTGACTGCACTATCCTTAGACAAGAATGGTTTTATTTGGATGCCTCTGTTGTGTATTTCGAGTGATGTGTAGAAAATAACTTGGAAACAGCTACTGAAACAGCAGATATTGCTGCCATTTAGCAGTCTGAAAATATATAGACAATCCTGGATGTACCGGGGAAGAAAAACTGTGCAGTAGTGATTTTAGGATACTATTTTAGAGCACTAAGCAAAGATTTAATAGGCAGAAATTAGTCTCTTGCTGACAAAAATCCGACTTTTTTTTTTTTAAGGTAATGGCCTGTCGTGCTTCCCTTTCTAGACTGACTGTTTCCAAAAGTTTGGTTTTGAAATGCTATTTCATGGAGATATTAAAGGGTCAGATGATAGGATTTTGCTTAAACGCCATATAAATTAGAATACTGAAGACATTTAGTTACTGATCTCCAACTGTTAGTGATTAAATTTACTATGATTTTGTACTTCTAATTCTCTGTTATTGCAGCTAGAAAATGGGTAGGTGGGGTTTTCTATGTTTACTTACATACATGAATTAAAATAGATAGCAATTTAGAGTGCAGAATTTGTTAACGTCTAAAATAACCAAATCTTCAAAGCTAGAAACTTTCTGTCACTGCAAATAGAATGGTTTTGAGGGTAAGCACACATTTGGCCCAACTACGTAGCTGCAATAAAATTATTTTCTTTACAATTTCTTTCTTTAGAATAGAATAGAATAGAATCATTAAGGTTGGAAGTGACCTCAAGGATCATCTCGTCCAACCATCCCCCCACCACCTATTACCCACTAAACCACGTCCCTAAGTACCATATCTAACCTTTCCTTAAACACCCTCAGGGATGGTGACTCCACCACCTCCCTGGGCAACCCGTTCCAATGCCCGACCACCCTTTCAGAGAAGAATTTTCTCCTCATCTCCAACCTGAACCTTCCCTGGCGCAACTTGCAGCCATTTCCCCTTGTCCTGTCACTAGTTATCTGCGAGAAGAGGCCAACCCCCAGCTCACCACAACTCCCTTTCAGGTAGTTGTAGAGGGCAATAAGGTCTGCCCTGAGCCTCCTCTTGTTAAATTAAAATTAAAGGGATAGTTGTAACATAGAATGGAGGTGTATAACAGTGTTGAAATTACTAAACAAAAATCCTTTTCTTGCTTGTGTATGTTTAAAAGCTGTTTTATCCCAGTGAATATGGCTTTATTGAAACTATTTTTAAATTTGTCTCTATTAATTTTGTACTTTTTCAGCTTCTCCAGCACCAACAAGAACAGGTCAAGCAGGCAGCCCCAAACCTTTCTCTCCTCAAGCATCAACACCAATTTCTGCTAAGCAAGAAAGAACTTCCACTCCAGGAAGCATTCTGAATCTTAATCTTGGTTAGTCTTAACCTTTGAAAATCTAATACTGTTGTAGCTGAAGAAGTTACAGTGGTGTCAGTGCCACATAATGTGAACAAACTTACTTGTATGTGGCTTTAAATGAACAAAGGGCTTTAAATGAGGCATGTGTGTAATTACTGTTTCATCAAATATGCTGTTATTTTTTTGTTTTATCAATGAAAGTTCTGTTATAACTTCTTGATGAAAGGAAGGAGATAAAGGGTGATTATTTTTTTTTTTCAGCTGAGCTGTACAAATCAGCGTTTCTAAAGAGTAGGTCAGTTTCTAATGGTTGTAATTATCTGAACATTGCTGCTCTTCACCCCTCAGTCTCTCAGATGAACTGCTGGCAAGGTTTTCTTGTGGTCTTTAGGATTTAGGAATTTACTAGGGCTTCTTTCTTGCTGCCTCACATCACCTCCTCACTGACCATCCCTCTCTAGGGAGATAGATGGATGAAAGGAATTAGCAGATGTCTTGAAACTCCCTAGAAGTAAATTTTGGGATTCTGGAATTTTGAAAGATGCAGTAGGTAAGTACTAAGTCGGTATAATAGTTCTGAAAGCCAAACTGTATCAATCAATTTCCTCAGTCACACTTTATTCCTCTGAATATTCTGATACAGTTCTGGCTTCTTTTTACCTCCACATGATATTATATTGGGAAACAGGATTCTGCCCCTTGATGTTAGCCAAATACTTCAGGAAGACTTGAGCTCAAATGCTGAATTCGTTTTCAGTGAATTACGGATATTCCGATTCTTGATACAGGCTCTCAAGTACACTTTTCAGTGTGTTAATTTATCTTTGTGGACCTAAGCGTAGAATTAATTTCTTCTGCTGCATTGCAGCTGTTTGTCTTATCTGAGGTGACAATGCATTTGGAAAAACATTAGGAAATATGTAATGCTGCAGTAGTTTGAGCCACAAATGGGAGACATCAGCTGGAGCATAGAATATTTTGAATAAATATTGGATTGGAAAATCCAATGTTATGGTCCATGAGCAATACCATAAAAGAACAGGTAGGGTGCTTTCAAGTAGAGTATCAGTTGTTTTTTTCAGCTTTAGGAGAAGTTCCTTTGCTAATTATACTCTTGGTGCTAGGAATGAAAATACCAACCCTTCTTTATTTAATAGTGTCAGCTGTGCCAGATGTAGATTCATCAATCCCATGTTTTTCAGATATGACCTATTGTGTCTTATTGCCACACATAATGTGAACAGTGTTTCTCTCTGAAAAAACAAAACAAACAAACAAACAAAAATGAAAGTCCAGAAAACAGAGACACTTGTGTACCTTGAGCAGAGCACTAGGAGGACTCTTATGTTTGTCCTCCAATTCAGCGATAACAAAGGAAGATCAATGGAAATGAGCCATCTGTTGTTACTGGCAGATTGGGTAAATTGAAAAATGGAGGTGTGAATGACCAAGCTATACACAGACTGCTTGGAAACAATACATATTCCAGGTAGTATAGGACCGGTCCTTTTGGAACAGAGGCAGAGAAGACAAAACAACTAGTTTGACCTAGTAAGGAGTGAAAGTTTTCAGATCGGTAATGAGAAAAAGTAAAGACTTTGGAGATGAGCACTTGAAGATTTCTCCACAGTCTGCTTGTCTGCCCTTTGGTTCCTTTTTATTGTTACTGATGCTTTGACATTAATGAGATGGATTGGAAAACCACATCTCCTCAGTGAGACCTCGTTGTAGGTTAGATGGAGAAATTTGGATTGTGAGACTTCTTTCCTATACAAAGATGTAAGGGTTCCCTGGGGAGGTGTTATAGTGTCTCATCTTCATCTTCCTCCATTCTCCATCTTCTGTTTGTATCCTGCCATGTAGTCAGCTAAGGCTACGAAGGCCTGGAATCAAATTCTATACTAACGGTGATAAAACAATTACTGCTGTGGAACTAGTGTGGATTGGGTGACGTAGTTAGCACAGGAACAATAAATCTAATTTAGTAAACATTTCCAATGAAAGGAACCAATTTTTTTAAAGTGCTGAAGTGACTTAGAACCTTCATTTTTATTTTCAACATTTACACTGCACTGAAAATGATAGTTTGTATTATGTTTAGTCTCCTCCAGTATGAATATGTGTCATGAGTATGAAATTCAGTATTACTTTTATGACCATTTCACTGGGACTAGAAAAGACAATTAAGTGCTATTTAGACTGTCTTTGTGTATGATATAATGCATATATGTTACAAGCCAGGATGATCCAAATTAAATCCTGTACATTTGGGTTGTGGGATTGCACCACACAAGTTGCTGCCTCTCTCTAGGAAGAGATGAGGAACTGTTATTTTAGCATTGAACAAAAACTGTGTGAATACGTGAATGGTTCCTTCTGTACCTGCTCTATCTGTAATATAGATGTGATTTGCAGTCTGAGATAGAGTGACCAAACCTGATCGAGACAAGTCAATGAATCATTATGTTCTATGGCTCTTAAATGTGGAAGGTACCTAGCTATCAAGTTCAAACTTGTAAAAAATGTGTGGTCAAAGGAATCATTGGCTCAGCCCTTCATACCTATTTCGCTTTTCTCTTGAGTTGTACATCAACAAAAAACAACTTCTAAGATAAGGCAATGCTGTGCCATCTTTAACTGCTGCAGAATGAAACTCTAAAGGAAGCACAAATGTGCATTGTGCCACTGTTGCCTTGTGCCGCCTTTTCTGGCATATGGCATTGGCACTTTTAATCCAACTGTGAGCCAGTTCAAGGAGCTAGACTGGCCAAACCCAATTCTTCTGTTGATTCCTCCCCCCTTCTTCATGACCCCTTCCTCTTCCCCCAACCAAGCAACGAACTCCAGACTGGTTTAGTGCCCTGAGCACTAACAGGATGTCAGCACTGTTAGCAAAGAGTAAAGGATCAGACTACAAAACAGAAATATAACCTCTGAAATTGAAAAATCAAAGAAAAAATGTGAAACTTGGTTGCTAAGACAGTTTCAACTTTAGCACTGTAGTTGGTACTCTGCAGACAGATCTCTATGTCAGAGGGAAAATTCCCTACGTGTATAGGAGAACTCAAGATTTTGCTGACGTACACTGAAAAATTTATTCTTTTATCTTAAAGGCATTAATCATCTAGTGTATCAATCCACATTTATATTTCTATTTTCATGACTTATCTTTTGAATTTTAAATGGTGACTATAAGGATTTTTATTCGTATTAATTTTCCCTGTGAAAATATAACCACTACTAGTAAATAGCAGTGGTAGCTACTAAAGAGCTGTCAGACAGCTTACAGAGCTGAATGATTTCTTGGTAATTTCATATTGCTAGAGAAAGCGTCCACCTATCTGATGCATGCATTTTGCATGTGAAATGTGTAGTATCAGAGAAGAATCTCTTGTTCGTAGTAACTTTAGAATTACTATTTATCCCATAATTATAAAAGAAGTGAAATATGTTTCAGATTGTCTGCATTGTTACTCAGTAAAATTTGTCTTACCAGATAAGACAGATAGCGATCTCATTTCTTTTTGTAAAATATTTTTCTTAGTGTCTTTTTCTTTTTCTAGATCGTAGCAAAGCTGAGATGGATCTGAAAGAGCTGAGTGAGTCAGTCCAACAGCAGACCACTCCCGTGCAACTCATTTCACCGAAACGACAGATACGCAGTAGGTTCCAGCTTAATCTTGACAAGACAATAGAGAGTTGTAAAGCACAACTTGGTAAGTATATCTCAAGATACACTTGAGGAAATTTTGAATTGGAGTTCAAAAGATGATTTCTAATAGTAAAACCTTAAATATTTCATGCATTAAAGTAAGGATAAGAGGATATTTGAACTCTGAGGCTAGTAGAATGCACTCAACTAGTTCAATTTAAAATACAGTGAGGCCTGATGTTTCAAATTTTTGTCAAAAACCTTTAATCTTTTAATCTGTTTTTGTACTATTCTGATGTAGATAGTATGACAGAATTACAATCTTACTATTTGCTTTGTAAGTTGAAAAAACTCGTAACTTAGTTGCACAAATTAATATGTCCAGTCACACAGGAACTGAATGCTGTTAGAAACACTAGTGTTGTCTAGCACTTAATTAAAGACTTTCTAGGTACTAAAAAATGTAGAGATTCTCTTCACAAAATTTACACAGTGTAAAATTGATTCTGCACATGTGCATGTAAGTAAGTACTTAGGTGAACAGTGTTACTGATTTTAAGGTGGTTTCTTGTGGATAAAAATAATTCCCCTCTGTTTGCCAGCATTGGTCTTAAGTTGAACAAAGCTACAACTTGAAGGTAGTGGAAAAAAGCAGTGAAAGAAGGGCCACTGAATAGAAATAGGAGTTGGAATATGTGGAAGGTAATTCTTGTACGTCTTGGTATTGAGATAGGGCACTAAGGGAAGTGTGTATAGCTTAAGGATTGACAGTTATGATAATAGAATGTATACACTTTATTCCAGCATATAGAGGTTGATTTTTTTTTTGGTGATGTCAGTCAATCTGATCTCAGCATGGACTGTACTTTCCTCCCCACAATTAGGAATAAACGAAATATCTGAAGCTGTTTATACTGCAGTAGAACACAGTGACTCTGAAGATTCTGAAAAATCTGACACCAGCGACAGTGAATATAGTGATGAGGATCAGAAATCAAAGAACGATCAAGAAGATGGAGAGGACAAGGAAGGTACGAGAAGTGACAAAGAATCATTGAGCCTGAAAAAAAAAACTAAGCCCCCAGCACAGAATGAAGACAAGGAGGAACTTAAAAGCACAAGTCCAGAAGTGGAGAAAACAGATGACCCAGTCAAAGAAAAGGCAATTACAGACACTGAAAAAGAATTTTCTGACAAGGGAAAAAGTTTACAGCATCCTGCAAAAGAAAAACTGAAAGGTAAAGATGAAACAGACTCTCCAACTGTGCATCTCGGACTGGACTCTGATTCTGAGAGTGAACTAGTCATCGATCTAGGAGATGATCATTGTGGCCGCGAAGGAAGGAAAACCAAGAAAGAATCTAAAGAACCTCCTCCTAAACAAGATGGTAAGATTAATTCTTTCCTTCCTTTTTTTCTTCTGTAAGAGTTGTTACCTTTTATTTCTGCATTAAGATAAAAATGTACTAAACTATCTTTTATTAATTATTTTTCATTCTTTCTGACTATGCAAAGTGTTTCCAGTCCCCTTTATACTTTGTAGTTTAAATTAAATATGTTTCTTTGAGTTTCCTTTCAGTAGCTTAGAACTATGAATGTCCGTAATCTTTGTTCTGCGACAAATGTAGAATTGATTTTGCAATTGTTATGACTTTGAATTGAAGCTTTACATTTCCATAGACTTCCCAAAGTTGCAGGTATTGAAGAAGTTGGAACTTATCAAACATACAAATTGCATAAGGTCCCATTGAAATCAATGTAAATGCTATCAGTGATAATCAAAAGAACAGCTAAATCACATGTATTGTCCCTGAGATAGTGTCCCTCATTTTTGTGCATTGCTAAAAGAGGAAGGCAGTCTCAATTAATGATTAAAGTGCTTTTGCTAAGCTTGTTCTGCATGTTAGCCTTTTGAGAAAACAAAATAGAAAACCAGATTTAAATGACTAGATTGAAAAATATTTTTAAAATGAAATTGTACTTTTGGGGAGCTTATATTGATGATTCTTGTTTAATTGAGAAATTTATTAAGCAAGGCACCTTTATGAATTTCAAAACAACTGATTCTTGTATTACTAGCGGCCTAAACCAGTGATGGTTGAAATCATAAGTAATCCTGAAATTTTATTTTGATATAGACGCAAAAGAAAATACATAATTTGAAAGAAATTTAAAAAATTAGATTTAAATATCCATATATAGAGACCTATATGAATATATTCTAGCCATAGTTTGTGTCCTGTCCATGATTCCAAGGCCCCTGCATTTACTTGTGGCTGTTTCTATTAAAATGCCTTGGTCCAGAAAAGAGATCTGATACACACAAATTGGAAGGTCTTTGCGCCCTTTCCGGAAACCTGTCAATGCAGCAGCCTTCTCTTTCAGGCACGTTTTTCCTGGCCACAGCTTTGGAAGAATCATCCAGTTCCTAAATTGATCTGATAATGTAGAAAGGTCAACTGTAAACTCTGGAAGATTTTTGAGTAAACATGGATAACTACACTGTATATTTGGTTGTCAGTGCGAGTTCACCTTTGTTTAGAAATTTTAGTATGCTGTTTCTTCAGTTACTGTTCAGTTAATGTTCCTTTCGAATGCATTTTTTCCCCCTCAAAGAAACAGGGAAGACAGATATAAGTCTTAACAAATGCTAATGTCACAGATCTTCCAAGGGAGGTCAGACTTGTTTTCTGGGTTTTGTATGGCTTGTTTTGCAGAATGGCTAGTGCTTCTGAATTGCCGCCAACTTCAACTAGACTGAAATGAGTTTGCTGGTAGAATATTTAAATGAACTTACTTGTAAAATACAAATTATCTTTTGAGGAAAATAATTCAAAGTAGACTGGAAGGTGGATATGTTTCTTCCAAAAGTTAGGTTAAAATTATGAATCAGATGTGCTGATGAAAAGCTGGCATTACATTTTACGTTTGTTCAGTTGTAGGTAAAACTCCACCTTCCTCCAGTGCAAGCACCCAGCCTCTACCAGAAACTCCAGTACTTACCCGCTCTGCAGCCCAGACTCCACCAGCTGGTGTGACAGCGACTACTAGTGCTTCTTCTACTGTTAGCGCTCCGTCTGCAGCCACTGGAAGCCCCGTGAAAAAGCAGAGGCCTCTGCTGCCTAAGGAAACTGCCCCTGCTGTGCAGCGTGTAGTGTGGAATTCTTCAAATAAATTTCAGACATCTTCTCAGAAATGGCACATGCAGAAGGTGCAGAGACAGCAGCAACAGCAGCAGAGCCAGCAGTCTCAGTCACAGCAGCCTCAGTCCTCTCAAGGGACAAGATATCAGACAAGACAAGCAGTTAAAGGTATACACTTTCTAACTCAATGTGCCTGTGATGCCATAATTCCCCAGTAGTGATCTCAGTGCTCCAAGGCTGCCCAACCAGGAGTTCTTCCATATAAACAAAATCTCAAAGTGTGGTTCTCCTCTGATAAGTGACTTTAAAATACAACAACTTATTCACCATACCTGCTCTTTCTGGTGTGTATTTAGAGTCATGTCTCCTTATTTTAATGACAAAAAGTTCGTGTGTGTATCTGTATAAATATTTTTTCCATTCTTAGCTATCACAGATTTGGAAGAGTGAACCGAATTATTTTCTGGATTATATGATAAAACCATTAATTCCATTCCATTTGCATGATTGCCACTCTCACTTCAGTATCTACAAACTGGATCCAGTTTTATCTGACAAGCAGCTGATCTGTATGGTTTTCCATAGAGTATAATTTTACACCAGTGAAATTACCCAGGCTACATTTGTCTTGGAAATCCCTGTTGTTTAACTTGTATTAAGACTTTGATGCTACTTAACTGGGCAAACAGCCACAGCATTTTAGAATTTTTTGTAACAGTTTTCTTCCCAACCCTTTGCCAGAGGTTTTGGTAGTAGTAGGCACACGGTAATGTAAGCCCATGCTTCTATTGCTTCACTTCACAGAACAGCAACTGTGCAAATCCAGCTTCAATGTAATTTCAAAATACAGTATGTAAAGATAAGTTGAATAACTTTATTTCAGTAATTCCTGTTTTGAGGCTATTGGCCACAAAGACATCTCATAATATGAATCATTAAAAATAGATTAAAAAGTATTGTCCTTGAAAAGATTTTTTTAAAAAAATATTTAAGGCAGAGAAGTCATTAGGGAATGAAAAGCTGAGGGTCTTTGCGTTTTAATTTGTACTCATTTTTTAATTAACCTATTGCTTAAGATCATTTGAAATATTGACCAAAGATGAGAAAAATTTCTTATCCTGTTTAAGTTAACACTATGAGTAACTTCTTTGCTTTAATGAATTAATCTAATTTTGCATTCCTTGCTCTGCAGCCAGCCAAAGGCTAATGTTGATCTGGATGTATGTATATTATATATGTCACAAAACTAGTGATAATTAGTAGCAGTAGTAAACAGAAGAATGAGAGTAATACCAGGAAGCATTACTGAAGTAGACTTTCTTCAACAGTGCCTCACTAAACCTTTTTTCCAAGTAAAAAGAAGAGGAATTCAACAATAAGTTTCAAAATTATGGCAAATGAAAATGTCAAAGTCTAAGTTACACTCATTTGTATATTATTTGGGAGCTCTCCAAATGGAGAGATTAGGAAGGGAATTCCTAGGAAGTGGGATGGAAAAGTCCCAAAATGGGAGGAATATAGGTCTGAGGGAGAATTTTGCATTGGCTAGTCTGAATTTCTAAGTTTCAACAATGTATTTGCTTCATTACCTTTAAGGTTTACATTCATCATATACAAGTTCAGTGGCTGGGCACTGTATAATTAATTGACTAAATGGCACCATTGCGTAAATAATGTAAGTTTTGGAAATGGTTAGGTGCACACATTTAAGGTAGAGATTTAGAAGTTTGCCTAGTCATTTTTGTAATTGTTTATGTGATTGATCTGCTGTATGTTCTCTTTTCTTAGCTGTGCAGCAAAAAGAGATCACCCAGAGCACTTCCACATCAACTATAACCTTGGTTACAAGTACTCAACCTATTTCTATGGTTACCAGTTCTGGATCTGCAAGTACACTCTCTTCCTCAGTTAATACAGACTTGCCAATTGCAACAGCTTCAGCTGATGTGGCTGCGGATATTGCTAAATATACTAGCAAAGTAAGTTGTTGGGCAGGCTTTTCTTGAAATTTTGTGTTGAAGTGATCTTTCACATTTTTGAAATTTCAAATTCTGGAATAACTTTGTTTTCAGTTTGTCTTGTGTTGCATATTCATTTTACTAGGTAGGAACTGTTAGATTTTGACAAGAGTGCTGAAACATCATTTTAGAGCTGGCTGAATGCTGCCATTCCAAGCCCAGAGCATGTCTACAATAGGCTTCAGCTGCTCAGGCACTTCAAACCCTTTCCTTTTCATGCTCCCCCATTGCTGCTGCTTATTTACATTGCACTGTGTTTTGGACCATTCTCTGTGTTTTCTCCTAATGGTGTAGATATCCCCTCAGCATCATATTTACAGTAAACATTAATATTTCTTCATCTATGTCCAGTAATACATATAAAAAAATGTACTTATACAAAAATGAATCAGCACTGTATCAGATGGTAACTTGTCATAGGTGTGTGTTCATGTATTAAAACAGAAGCTAAGTTGTTAGAAGATGTGCTGTAATACTTGTATCATTATAGTGACACTGAGGGATGGGACATTCGCTTTTCATATACTTGCTTAGATCTTTAAATTAAAAAAATCAAGGTGAGTACTGTATAAGGAAATAAAGTGGAGTACCCAGGCATTAGAAACACCAGAATTAATCCTGACTGTCAGGTTACAATGTTCTCACTCAACCATATGGTCTTGGTAGGATTGTCAGTGGTCAGCAATGTCAGTAAAAGTATTTTTAAACTATTTTTTATTTTTTAATTTTTTTGCATTGAGTTTCTTCCCCAAACTCATGGTTATACGTTTTGTTCGTAAATTATATCAATGGCGATTTCTTGGAAAAGTGGAAGGTCAAGAAGTTCACCAGTTCAGGACAGTTAAAAATCAGAGTCCTGATCAAAAGTGTTGTGTTCTATGTTCTAAACAGTCCTCTAAAAGCAGACCCAGATAGATATATAGAGAGATGCGGGTCATTGTTGATAGTACCATAAATTCACATTAGAGACACTGAAAGGAAGTGAAAGTGGGTATCTATTAAAAATAGATATCAAAAGAATTTTTGTAATTGTTTTGTCTTTCAGATGATGGATGCCATCAAAGGAACAATGACTGAAATATATAATGATCTTTCAAAAAATACTACTGGAAGTACAATAGCTGAGGTTAGTGTAAGATAAAAAAATGCACTGCTTATATTTTGACTTTGAGAGTTGCAAAATAGTATTTTTATATATCAAAGTGCCATATAACTATACTTACAAAGTATTTTATATTGAGACAGTCTACAGATCCTAATTTATATGCTGTTTTAGAAGCAATGATTAGAGTGGTGGTGAAAAATGCTGAAAAAATATCAGATGGGCTCTGTAAGATTAGTAGGTCATCAAGCCCAGATCCTTAAAGCTTCTGTTGAAGATTTAATTTTGTGTTACCTTGTTTAAAATCAGAAATGAAGCAGCTTTTTTTGAAGGTATCGTTTTTTTAGACCAAATATCTGTCCACCAGAGGAAAAAAGATTTTAATTTACTTCCAGTGCAGTAGCTTATTCCAGTTATGTGATTTATACCCATACTTTTTAATACTTTAAAAAAATATTTTAATACTCTTAGCATTTTTTATGAAATGCTGTACACTGCTTTTCTTTGTCTCCAAAGGTAGTACTTAGTATGTTTTAAGTGTTTTCTTTAAACTTGGAAAAAGCAGATTAAGCAGTGTCAACGAAGTATGATGGTAAACAAAGCTGACAGTTAAGAGTGTGGTGATTTGTTTGCTCATTTTAACCAAAATAAGTGGTATTTGTATTCCTAATCTACAGTGAAAAACTTGCTTTCCTGAGGCTCATCTATTTAACAAAAAAAAAAAAGGGTCATAGTAAGAAATGCAAATAAACTGAGGAATAGGTTTTTGATTCCAGTCAGAGAAATTTAAGACTTTACTAATTTCAGAGGAAGCAAGAGCAGGTTTATTAGAAGTGCTTTTTGTTTTCAAACTATCCTGTACTTTTCATGGGAAGCACATCTAGCAAACAGATATTTAGAATACTTCAGACTTTGGTTTGGGGTTTACTGTGGTCTTGTTCTCACGTTAATATGAAGGAGCCTTGATGTAAGTGATGGTCAGGCTCTTTGCTTTGGGCATGTTTTTCTGTATAATAATTATGTATTATACTGCATCCTGTTCATTCTTGCTAACTATTAAGTTTTTAATATTTAGATTCGGCGTTTGAGGATTGAGATAGAAAAACTTCAATGGCTACATCAACAGGAACTCTCAGAAATGAAGCATAATCTAGGTATGAAAATGGCAGTTCAAAATAGCGTGTCAGTTTTTTGTCCTAAATAGAAAATCCAAATGCTTGCAGTATGTATTACCTTCATCATATGATACTACAAATTGTCCAGGTAAAGGACAGAGAACATTCTAGAATGTGCTGCGCTGATGTTAGCGGACACGTTTGGTAACATACACAAAGTTATTTCATCTGTGCATATGAAACAACAGGTGTTCAGCCCTCTGAGACCAACTTAGGCTAAAAGGACAGAACAATTCTTTTATGCATCACTGGATAATCCCTCTTCATGAGATTTTATGCTGATTATTTCATACATATTCTCCTACGAACCAGGTTCTGTTAACACAGCCACTGGGGGAACCTGCTTCCTCTGGTATCTTTGTAGGTTGTAGCTGACATTTTAGTTCAGATCAGCTGTCGGTGTATATGCTTAGTTATTTAAAGCGAACAGACAATCTGGACTCAATCTTGGTGCCAGACTGTCAGTGAAATAAGTCAAAATACTGCCTTAAAAAGATAAAAGACTGTTCGATTTTCATCTCTGCATTAACTCAACCATATGGGTGGGAAATGAAACCATGATTAAACTGTGATTCCATTTAAATTATATTTTTAAATGCACTGACTGTGGCAAGAAGGTTGCAGTTGTGTGATCAAGTCTCCTTTACACTGCGTGCAGTCCCAACAGTCTTAGGACTGTGTAATAGAGTGTTCTGGTCCACTTCTTGACAATTTTTGCAGTGCGTGTCTGAAATGGAAGTGAATTAAGGGCTCCATGTTCAGACTTACATCTTTGGTTTGTTAGTAACATTTTGCCCTTTCAAATCAGGGCAGACCATTTTTTCCATCGCTGCAATCCAATTGTGGCATTCTTCAGAATACTTAGGTATGGCAGCAACTCGTCTGCCACTCACAGAAGTAAATGTGTAGGTGTGCTCAGGAATAAAAGAAAAACCCTTTAAACCATTTGTCACCAGTCTGAGGCTACTGATTTAAATAAACACCTTTAATGGTCTCTTCAAAGTATGTCAACTTCAGAGTTTTTCAGGAGACTCATGTTCTTGAAGATGCCATCAAGCTCTCTTTCACTCGTAGTCAGTCGTATTGACTGAAGTATCAGTTTATAACTGCATCAATAGCAGGTGGCTCTCAGGGCAATCCTGAAGCGAGGCTCAAATTTACAGCTTCATGCATGTAGGATGAGTTTTCACAACTTTGCCAGTGTACCTCTTGGAACTTTCACATTTTCTTTTTAAAGAAACTACGATGCAAAGAACTGCTACTTATTTATGGGAAGAGAGAGAAATATAATATTTTCTGAGTACCAGAGTAGAACAAAAGTTTGGGCTTGTAAAGACAAAGTGTGTTAGCAGCAGCTGCACGCTTCATTTTTGTGTTTATGCTGCACGTAGTAAGCCTAGATTCTGATCCTTTGTGGAATTCTGGAACTAAAGAGTTAAACAGAAGGTAGTGGTGAAGGTTAACAATCATGGTGCCAGAATAAGAAAAGAAGACGGAAGACTTCCCTTTGTTGAGTAGGTATGAAACAAGAGAGTCTCGAACTTGGGGAATGTTTTCATTGTTAGTTTTAATTTCATGTTGTCTTTAAACTCATAAAAATTAGTGTTTTGCACCTTGCTGTTGGGGGGTGGGTGGAAAATGGAGAACTCATCTTCCTTTGCATTTTGAGTAGAACTGACAATGGCTGAAATGCGCCAGAGTCTAGAACAAGAACGAGATCGTTTGATTGCTGAGGTGAAGAAGCAGATGGAATTGGAAAAGCAGCAAGCAGTGGATGAAACTAAAAAGAAGCAGTGGTGTGCTAACTGCAAGAAAGAGGCCATTTTTTATTGCTGCTGGAATACTAGCTACTGTGACTATCCCTGCCAACAAGCTCACTGGCCTGAGCATATGAAATCTTGCACACAGTCAGGTAATCTTGTTCTGGGCTGCCCATTTCACAGCTGAGAGGGTTAGGGTGGGTGGAACACAACAGTGGCGCAAGATTCTTCGTTTGCATGGGTGCAGATGTGCCTGTGAAGAGGGACCGATGCGGCTACTTTCTCTTTTTTCCTTTATTTTAGCTACTGCAACACAGCAAGAAACAGATAATGAAATTAGCACAGAAACATTAAATAAATCATCCCAGCCCAGTTCAAGTGTGCAGCCTACGCCCACGGAAACAGCCGGCACCCCTAAGGAAAAGGAAGGTTCAGCTGATAAAAGCAAAGAGAGTGTTACAGTGAGTATCGTTGTGGACACTTCAAACAAAAATAGTATGTAAGATTTCTCTGAAACCTACCCCTAAAGACTTCCCTGGATCAGCCAGGAATTTATGACCATTTGCATACTTCAGGGTGTGATTTGGGGAGCGAGATAGGGAGTTGTGGTGGTTTTTTTTTAAATTCATCTTCACAAAAAAATCTCCTTCTGCCCTCTGGGAACACCCTTTCCCCTTCACTCGTTCCCGATAAAACCTTGTGTTGGCTTGACTCATCCTTCCAGCCAAAGGGGACTGGACCTCTTTCTCTCTCTCTCTCCAGGACCCATAAGTGTAGCTTCTGGTCTGGATCTTTCGATACAAGTTGCCTTCTGATAAGCAATACTGACTGCAGCACTTCCAAGCCCTTCTTGCCTGGGGGTTCAGAGGCCAAGCTCAAGACCTGCATTCAAATCAACTTACTTTATCACAACAGACTGCCACTAGGGTACCACAATGTTCCATAACACTGATACAACAGTTCACCTGGATCTACAGTTAACGGAGCAGTGTGCAGTTACGAAATCCTCCATAGCATCTACTCTGATAGTGTTCAGTAGGCAAGGATGAGCAAATGCTCTAATAAAAGGGACTTAACATTGCATATATAGAAAATGTTTATAGAGAAGATTCTGCTTTATAGGTAGGGCTTGACTAT